>ARYC01003113.1:0-60808 GCA_000711775.1 Oxytricha trifallax | reverse complement strand
AAAACTTTATTGCATTCTTTGCATTAATAGTCAACTTTGGCTGGTATTTATTAATGCTCTATGGCGGGTTGTTTAATCTCCTCCTCAATTTGAACAGCTTCTTGATAACCTCCTACTTAACTTATAGTTTAAATCTCAAAGCTAAACTGGTCAAAGTTGTCATAAGTAGGCTCCTACTGAGTACAAGCGTCTCTGATCTCTACTTTTCTTGGTTGCTGGAATGATAACTTTTATTGACATGATCCAAGTAATGCCGCTCTTCTCAAAAGGTTAGCGCTCATTTTAGTTTTCTGATATTTTTTATTATAATAATGATAAAATCTACCTAGATAAACTAATATAGTAGTGTATAAGACACTCTAGTAGATTCTTTGCTGAGTGGTAAGAAAATTAACTAACCATAAAAGACTGTAAGTTGACATATTTTATGAGAATTTTATACATTTTAGTAATTTAAAATACTCCTAATGAAGTTTTGTTTCTCTAGGAGGTCCTCCAAATCAAGTTTGAACTTAATTTGGAGGACCTCCTAAAATAATTAAACATTATTAGGAGCAATTTAATGGAGAAAGTTTGATAAAAATGGAAATCAATCCATGAAACTTGGAGCAAGTTATTCAATGCTTCTCCATATATCTTTTCAAGGTTGACCTCCAGTAGGTCCTCCCTATTTAGTAGTAAGATTTTAATAAACTTAGAATGGATATCCATAATTTTAAATTTCATTAACATTTCTAGAAAGAGGAAGCAAGATGGAGTCTATGAATGATGCTATGAAGAGAATTTAATCTCAAGATTTGATAGGAAAATTTCGAAGTAAAGAGGACCTCTATAGGTACTTGGTTTAGCAAGGTAAACTTTAAACTAATACTAATAGATTAACCATAGTTGGATTGTTCTTGCCAACTTAGGAGGGAACTAAAATCTCATTCTTAAAAGCCTTACTGAGTGAAGAGAAAAAAGCTTTTAAGTCTAATGAAATTAGGATGATAGAGAACCAAACTACCCTGAAATATCAGTGACAAGCCTATATGACGATGCTATGAGTGATCCAGACGTAGCTCTCTGCCTTCCATCAAAGCTACAGCTCTCTAATAAGTTGCCAGAGAGAAACTTCTTCTTTGGTGTTCTTGCAACTCTGAAACCTGAGTACTTAAATGAAGTTATTTAAGAAGCTCACAAGAAACGATACAGCATCTCTCCTGAAGAAAAAGAGAAGCAAGGTATTAAAATTAAGTGATACCTGGCTGTAGGAACTTTAAAAGCATCCTTTCATCTCAAGTAAGTTAGTCTTCTAACTTTATAGAAAAACCTGGTACTACTATATACTTGTTGAAAGAGCGCAGCAAATTAAACAGAGATAGAAAGTCTCAAGTAAAACATGAATTGAGTAAGAGACTCTTCAAAGATTTATAAAAGCCAGAAGAGATGAACATAGATGCAGGGGCTGCCACTAAGAGAAGAAACATGGGCCCAAGCAAGCCTTAAGAGGAAGAAAAGAAAATAAGCCAAATCCTTTAACGGGCAAATTTAATAAGTGAACTTATTCATTCGTTTAAATCTAAAACTTATTTATAAACACAAAATCTCCCTTCTCTTGGGCATACTTTAGCTTTATCATCGCTGACTCTCTTAGCAGCACTCTTAATAAAATCGACTGTATCTATCTTTAAATCATGCATCAGATGGTAGAGCAGCAATTTCCTATAATGACCTTTCAATAACCCCAATATAATTCAAATCCATTGAACTAAGGGCTGTAAGGAACATTAAATACAGGTGTTATATTTAGCCTTTCATATTCCTTCCTTGAGTCTTTAGTATTATGAACTGATAAGTCATTAACGAACAGAATAATTTCTTAGTCAGCGTACTTATCTCTGAGTTATTGTAAGAACTTAATAAATTATTCAGTCTTTATAGAGCGAGAGTGGATAACATAAGTCTCTAGGCCACTATCTTCCCTTATTTTACCAAGAATAGCATGTGTTTACACCTTAACTTTTTAGTCATAAACTTCTATATTAATATACCTCTTGTACCAAGACCTTGATATAAAGGTATTGAATGTAAATACTGCCTCATTAGCGTGTATGAACTTTATATTATGCTCTTAAGACCTCTTCATTAAATCGAATATATAATTTAAATTAATCCTTATAAAATGGAACATTAAAGTCAATCACTCTCTTAATGCGATTGACTGTCTTGTAAGATATTCCATTCTTTTTATATATGTTTGCTTTAGATTAAGCAGAGATATGAAGCTCAGGAAATTAGCGATGAAACATCACAGCTCTCTAGGTTAGAGAGAAATGAGCCCAGTATTTAAGAGTCTTATCATTAATTAGATAATCGAAATATGATGCTGCTAAAATTTTAAGGGTCTCTTAGGCTTAGAATTAAGATGCTATCTCTTTAAATTCAATGCTAATAGACAGTGAAACCTCACAGTTGCTGGAGATTTATGGAGTAGCCTTGCTATAGACGTATAATTCAGAACAGGGTTGAGTTATTCACTACATTCATCACATCCATACCGCAAATTAAACAATAAATCTATATACTCACTGTCATAAACTGACCCCCAAACCTTGCATATACTCACTTAAAATACTAATATTTAAACATTAAACCCCTACATAAACCCTATTAAAACCCTAATAAAGTATGCTTTAATAGTCTACTTTTATCAATCAAAAACTCAATCAAACTACTGAAAGGGTTTTGGGGTTTTGACTATGACTAATATGCTTATAAGATATATCCTTTCAATTACTTCCTTGCTGATGACAAGTTCCAATTGGAATTTTCTAATGAGTATATGCTCTTTAAAAGGCAAAGTTGAATGAGTGCAGGCATATCATCTAGCTTGATGCTATTTTACTTGGTAAAGATCATGTAGCCTTCAGGCTTCCTTTACTTGAAATGACTTCCAGAAAATTCTTATCTGACAATAGAGGCTAAAGATATATTGGCTAGATAATGCAGCAAATAGTTGAAGGTATTCAAGAACTTCACAAGCTTGGATATATTCATAGAGACTTAAAACTAGATAACATCATGATGAACTCTCAACCTCTTAGAGTAAATATAATTGATTTCAACAGAGACCAGAGAATGAAAAGCATCTGTATTTGGAAATATATAAAATGCTAGTGGATATTTTCATGTCAGTTCTTGGGATATATAGACATTAATAGTACAAATAATATAGAGTGATATATGCCAATGAACGATTATTTAGCTGTAAGAATGAGAATTATTCAAATTAAAAAATCAAACGAAATCTTGATGAGAATAAAATAAATTGAGATTTCAGAGAACTTTCATTCTCAATAATAGTATATCCAATCAAAATATTGATGTTGATAAAGATAAAATCAGACATAATATAAGATAGATAAAACTTAGATAACTGTTACATCTCTCTAAGCTCCTGTTTGTGTCAAATATATTTAAAACTCATTTGAAATACTGAATTAAATTTCTAATGTTTAAATAATAAACCTCTAAATATAACCAAATAAAATTCCTAATAAAGAATATCTTAATAGTTTACTTATATCAATAGAATAATTCAATCAAACTACTGAAAAAATTTTTAGTATTTCTAATTCCAACATAAGCAATTGCACCTCTGGGATCCTCTGCTATTAAGTAGTAGTTTTATGTTAAAATTAAACAATTTCAATAATTTAGTCTTAAATTGTGATTTATTTGCCATTTTTAAATAAAAATAATTTTCTGAGTTTTTAGTGCCAACATCTCCCAAAACACCTTAGAAATTAAGTGTTATTTTGTTGTCTTAATCAGTAATTGCATAAGTAAGACTATCCTTGTAGCTCATTAATGAAGGAGTCTGAGATTTATCAGTTGATGAAGTAGACACGTAAAACTTGAACTGTGATATATAGTTATGTTAAGAATTGGGATCAGTAAAATAGTTCGCACTAAAAAATAATAACGACTCATATTTAAGATATTTATTCATATAGGAAATAATGAATAATTTCTAAGTAGAATTAAACTATCAATTTAGTAATATTATTTATGTATTAATTTACTGAGGAAAAGATTGATTACACAAAATTGTAAAATTAATCTATTTATTATATTTTTTTAAATCAATTTTTTATTATTTTAAGAGTTTTAACTATTTATTTCTTCATTTAATTAAAAATTGATATAAATTTTAAAATGTGAATACTATTTCAGATGCATTTTTCAATTGAATAAAATTAATGGTTATTTTTTAGCTATTATGATTAAAATAATTTATGTCTCATCATATTAAAATTCACTAATATTAAAATAAATATATATGCACCAATAATGATGTTAGTACTTGCATAGAATTAGTTCATCTAGAAAGAAAGTCCTTCTTGAGATCTAGGTGGAGAATTTGCTTGAATTACTAGTGGTATTACATTATATATTGGCATATGTCCTTCTATACTGTCTGAACATGACATAAAAATGTTATAGCTACCAGCTTAAATTTATAATGTGTTTAATTTATGTATCCAGCATTTTCATCCTTATCATTCACTAAATTTAGTTTTTATGATTAATTAAAAATTATTTTGTTATTTGAGGATTATTGGCCCATAAGTAACCATCTGCTCCAATATAAAACTTAGCAGTTGTATCTATAGTTTCAGTAATTTATGTACCATCTTCCAGATAAAATGCTGCGACAGTACTATCTTCATAGTCCTAACATTTGTCAAGAGTTGGAGTGGCTTAATTTAGATAATCTACTTATACTGTCCAAGCATACATGGTATTTGTTTGTGGGTTAATATAAACTTAAGGAGATGCATTTAACTAAAATATATTAATTATAAAAATTAAATAAATTAATCAAGATTTCTATTTACTCAATATTTACATTAATTTTATTCTAATTTTAGCTACTCTACCGCATTTAAGCTGTTTTTCGGTGGAGCACCTTAATTTTATTAATTTCAGATATATTTAATTTGAAATGCTATGATAATATATGTAATTAAGTTTTCTAAAAAAATAATAAATTGTAGATAAATTTAAATAAATTAGAATTATAATTCTATAAATATGATGCCTTAAATTTTGTTGTATTATATAGCAACATTTTTAGCTATTTACTCTCTTAATTATATTTTTTAATTTTAGATTATTTTTTAGGAAACTTAATTACATATATTATCATAGCATTTCAAATTAAATATATCTGAAATTAATATAATTAAGGGGCTCCACCGAAAAACAGCTAAAATGCGGTAGAGTAGCTAAAATTAGAATAAAATTAATGTAAATATTGAGTATTTAGTAATCTTTGTTAATTTATTTAATTTTTATAATTAATATATATTAGTTAATTAATAACTTAAAAAAATAAAAAAATATACTCATTTGTTTCTGATATTTCTATGTGGAAAGTCTCCGTAATTGTTTATATTAAAATATTAAATAAAAATTTAATGATATTAATAAATTAACCAAAATTTTAAATTGGCTATGGGTAAATTTTTATTATTATATAAAATACTACCATAATTGATTGATAATGTAAACATATAGAATTAAATTCTAATTATTTGATTTAGATCATTCATTTTTCTCAAATTTATATAAGAATATTTAAAAAGTTATATATGTAATATTTAAGATTTTAGTTTTAAAAAATAGAGATTATTTATTATTTTTTTAAAAAAATTATAAATGACTTGTACTAACTTAATCCAAAACAAAAAACAAATAATGAATTTATAAAATAAATAAATATGTTTGGGATCCTTATACTTCACAAGTGAGATCATAAACTGAGCCGATAGAAACATCAGCTTCAGTAAATTCACTTACAGTTATTAGTTCTCCATAACTTTTATATAAAATATAAAAGCTAATATGACTATATTATCATTTAGAAAATTATTTTAATTAAATATTAGGATATTTAAACTTAATTAATTATTTTATTATTTTTATTTTAAATAAACAATTTATTTTTTAGAAAAGTTATTCTTAAATTTTAAAATGCAAAGAATTATTATGATATAAAAATAAAAAATTTATTTAAGAATTTAAATTAATATAAATATCTTAAAAATACAATATCTTATTATATTTTAATAATTAATTTATATATAGTAACTGAAATGATTTACATTAAAAACACCAATTTTATTATTAATAGTTTAAAAATTATTATTATTTCATTTATTTTTAAATGAAAATTTATAATAAACAGTTTTATAAATTTATATCAACTTAAGATTTTGTATTATAAATTTTAAAAAACTAATAAAAATAAAATCCATTATAAATACTCTATAAGAATTTAAAAATTAAGCGATTTTACCTCTTATTTGTTATATTTATTATTTAAATCTAGTGGAGAATATCAAATAATATGTTGCCAAAATATATATATATTTTAAATATTCATATATTAAATTAAGTTAATGATTTATATGTTTAAATTGATCCAAGCTAGCTTTCCTTCCAAATCACAATTGATAGTTATTGGAGCATTTAATGGATCAGCAAAAATAAATTTAAAGGAAATTATACTTATTTAATAATTGAAATGAATTACATATTAATGGATTTTTAAGATAAAAATTTCTCTAAAAATTAAATACAAAATGATTACAATCTTTCTAATAAATATCTAAATTCAAGTAAGATAAAATTACATAAATTATCTGTTATAATATATTTATTAATATATTATTTTTTCATATTTAAAAATTTAACTTAGGTAAAAATTACTTTATAAGTCATTTATAACACTATTCACTTGCAATAAAATAATGAATTAATTATATTTATGACATAAAAATGGCAAATAATTAATTATATAAACAGCAAAGAAGATAGTTGGAATTAAAAAGACTCCTTCGCCCGTTAGTTTTCCAACGTATATGTTCTTAGTATCTACATTCTTAATGTATGGGAATGTGTCGCCAGTGACAGTTAAAGTAATGGTTTAACTAGAGGCACCTTCTGCATCTAAGTTAGCTTTGTCAGTAACATAGACTTTTATAGTAAACACTTGCTATCCAGAAAATAACTCAAATCCTGAAATTGTTATTGTTAATAAACTCCCTTAATATATAGTTTTAAGAGTAGGGAAATAGACACTTTATTATGTTTTATAAGATAAAAATTACCAAAAATCGGGTTATATAAACTTAAGAAGGAATTTTTTCTTTAAAGGTTGATTTAAGAATACTGCATATTTAAATTTTGTAATTTTAAAAGTTATACGAATATATGGGATTTAGATCTCCACCTTCACTTGTAGTCTTGGATAGCCAAGAAGGTGATGAAATTGTTGTACCTTCGAAGTCAGTGATTACAGTATGGAAAGTTACTTCATCAGCTAAGACGTCTAAATCATTTGTAGCTGTAAACTACCAGATCAATAATATATTAATTTAGGGAATTATTAAGAGTATTAATCATGTTTTAGTAAAGTATATATTAAAATTCAATGCTGAATCATCATAGTTCATTGAAATTTCAGATTCTACATCAGTTTCAACAATAGGTAATATTTATTTAGTTATGAAATAACTTGATAATTTATTCTTTTAAAAAATGAATTGTCTATATTAAATGTGTTTTTTATCAAGGTAGAGTTATATTTAGATCAAGTTACTCACTAAAAATTTTGATATTCTTAAAACATATAATGAGTTTACAATGCTATTTATATAAATGCTATTGTAATCAGTTTAGAGTAAATTAAATACACTTGAGACTGGGTAAGTGGATATCTTTTCTTCCTAATTTCCACTCTACTATTTGATTCTTCAACTCGCTATGATCGTTTGACAATAAATTTCTGGTTTAAAAAGTGCTCAAGAGTTAATCAAAAATATTTGGGCTTATATTCAATAGTCACACTTTAATATTAATTAATCACAATCCAATTACTAATTAATTAAAAAAATAAATTACAATCAAAATTATATTAAATTTTCTAGGTCCAATAAGTATACTCTATAATTTTATGAGTATCTATAATTTTAAACATCATTTGAAAGTAAAATACTTTGCCATAATTATTAATATATTTTGTTATTTAATTTTAAGGTGGACTATTGACATATAGCAATGTTACGACGATGTTGTACTCTGATTTCAATGTGGCTCCAATGGCTAACTTTAGCTTTATAGTGTAGACTACATCTTATCCTTCTGTATTGGGGATGGCATTTTAATCTCCAAAGGCTAATTTGACATCATCTCCTTAAAGATTAGGCATGAGCGATATCCATGTAAGAGTTTAAGAAATATCTATACTCTCTTCGGTTATTTCCTCTCCCTGGCCAGCATAAACTGTATATGAATAAACAACCTCCACACCACTCTATGGATTTTCTAAAGTGTAGATATATTATGAGGGTTCATCGCCTTGTTGAACTTCAATAGTTTCTGTGAAAAATTCTTCTCCTAGCTTTAATACTGGAGTAACAATTTCTATAGTTTAAGATTAAAGAAGGAGAAAGAAATATTTTACCTTAACAAACACCATCTGAATTGTAGTGTGTGGATGGGCATTATTCAATACATTCATCATAATAATCAACTGCATCGTCTCTACATTCTTGGCAGTTAGACTCATCAAGAATTGTATTTTTTAAAAAAAATGCTAAAAAATTGTTATACATTATTTGAAATTTTAATTTTTAACTTTAAATTTTACAATGAGCAATCTCAATGAATTACTTATCAATATTAAAGTTTTAGTTTTAAACTCTATACTTTTATTATCTTTTAATTTTTATAATATTAAGTATTTATTATTTCTTTAAGTTTAAAAATACACAAAAAGGTAAATTAAAATCTAGTTTAATATAGATTTAAATAATTTTATTTTTTAAATTTTAATCAAGTGTATTGCCGGTTCCTTAAAAAATAAAAATATACATATTTGGTTGGGAAGAATTGTTTGCGCTAAATATAACTACTTTTACTTAGAAGTATAAAAAAAATTTTTTGAGAATTTAATTTAATTTTTAAAAATTTTGTTTATTTTAGTTTTAAAATCAAAAATTTCAAACAAATTACTTTTTGTAATTATTTTCTATATTTTTAATAAGATAATATTCAATTTTGCAATATAAGTATCAATCAAAGCCCCAAAACCCCTTAATGAGGTTTATAAGTGCTTTGATTTGTAGGGAATTTGTTAGGGGTTGGGGTTATTAAAAGGTTTTATGAAATTTATAGTAAATGTATTTAATTTAATCACTCAAAATGCACTTTTGGATCATGTGGGATAGGTCTGAAGTTTATCTTACTTAATCACAACTCTATCTACTCTATTGATATATCAGATCTTGAGTTTGGTTTTATTATTATTGACTCTGCCATTTGTTTCATTGATTGAGATACTCTTATTTTGTCAATAAATTGTTTTATACATTGCCTTGCATCCTTCTCGCACCTTGTAGAGTAGTAATCGTTGCGAGGCATATCGCACTCTATTATTATTGCTGCTAAAGCCCTTATCCCATTGAAAGTCTCCATCTTTCCAGTCTTCTCTTTATGGATAATAACCTGGAGTTCCCATTACAGTTCCAAGGCTTGATACTTCCACTCTTAAAGCTCTGTTGAAATCAATTATTGATACTCTTACAGGTGAAAAGTTCAGCATTATATTCTCAGTCTTGAGATCCCTGTGAGCAAAACCTAACTTATGAAGCTCTTTGATACCTTGTATAGCTTAGGTTGATATTAATGCAAGCTATCTATGATTTCTTTGATCAGTTATGAAATCTCTGAGTGTCATTTCAAAGAGTGGTAGTCTTAAAGCTACATGATCTTTGGCTAGGAGAACAGCATCTAGCTTTATTAAGTATTTGCACTCTTTAAACTTAGCCTAAGTGATTACTTAATACTCATTAGTAAACTCCATTTAATATTTATAATTAAAAAGATATACCTTGTAAGCATACTGATGATCCTTAATAACTTTCTTGTCAAATGAGTCCTCTAGAATTAGGTTGCTTTAGAGAAAAGTATCTAAATCAATCTATGCTAGTACTGGAATTTTCTTTTTTTTATATTTTAATCATGATTTTAGTGACCTCTGATGCTAAGTGGTTGCGTGGAATCCTCACATTCTCTGATTCGCTTGCTTGTTAAAGCTCAGCAGCTTAAAGAGGTTCCTTTGCTTTTCTTTTGTTGAGCAACTTCAGTTGAGTGTCTTAACCTTCAACTTCTATCTCTTTCTTGTGGGCTTTTAAAAGATGCTTCTTTAAGTCTCTTGTATGAGAGTACTACTTATGGCACTCAAAGCAATCATACTTTCCAAAAACTTTGTCATGCTTTAAGTATACAATAGGCTTTGCTTCCTTATGGACCTTCATATACCTGTACCAGCAAGATTTATGAGTGAAGTCTCTTTCACACTTCTCACAAAAATATAATTCATTTTCCTCTGCTTACATTGAAATTTCACTATTACCTTTCTCCTCCTTTCTGTCTCCCACACACTTGTTTGCCATTTATTTTCTATTATTAATTTCTATTTTAATAACAGAGACCTCAAGTTATAACTCTGGTAGTTCCTTATGAGAGTTCATCTCACAGCTATCACACTTTTTATTGCTGCCAAGGTAAGTCTCGTTTAGTCTGATGGAAGTGCAGTTGTTTTCTTAAAATGTTAGCACTCATATTTGAATTTAAAATTATAAAATTGTCTCTATAACTGAGAGCTTTGCAAGTCTACAAGTTTCAAGGGAAGTTCTTAGAGTATTAGAGAAGAATTATGAGTGTTAAGAGACAATCCAGCTCTAAATATGGGTGAGGAAGTAACCATTTTTACTATCAATAATAAGTTGATTATAGTACGTACCGATTTAGGAGGTGCTCCTAATTAAGTACTAGCATTTTAGGAGCTGCTCCTAATTAAGTACGTACCAATTTAAATTTAAAAATATGGAACTATAACAGTAGAAATTGATATCAATCTCTCAAGTTTGAAACCAGTTCTCAAAACCTTCTCCATATCCTTCTTAGAGGTTGACCTCCTATAGGATGCCCATATTTAATAGTAAGTTTTACAGAGGTATATAATTGAAAAAACTTAAATTTGAATATCATTTTAGATCTGTAAACAAGATGGAGTCAATGAATGATGCAATGAAAAGAGTGCAAGCACAAGAATTGATTCAAAGATTTAGAAGCAAGGAGGATTTGCACCGCTACCTGGTGCAGCAAGGTAAGGAACTTATAGTAACCCATTTTGATTATATAGTTGGTTTGATCTTGCCAACGATGGAAGGTACCAAAATTACATTTCTAAGGGCAATACTCTGCGAAGAGAAGAAAGCATTGAAAACTTAAGATGTAAAGTTTGCAGAGATTCCAAACTATCCAGAAATCTCAGTGACTAACTTATATGATGATGCTATGAATGACCCAGAGGTTTCGCTGTACCTGCCTACTAAGAAGCAGTTGTCAAATAAACTGCCTGAAAGAAACTATTTCTTTGGCATACTTGCAACAATTAAAGGTGATTACTTGAAAGAAATTATTCAAGAATCTCATAAGAAAAGTACAGCATCTCTTCAGAAGATAAGGACAAACAAGGGATAAAGATAAGTGAGAGCTGGCTATCAGAGCTGCAGAAGCGCTCTTATATTTCAAGTAAGATTTGTAGCTTAACTCTTTAGAAAAATCTGGCACTTGCATCTTCTTGATGAAAAAATAGAGCAAGCTTCACAGAGAGCGAAAGTCACAGACAAAGAATGAAATTAGCAAGAGACTTTATTCAAATAATTAACCTCCAGAGTCAAGGAACATAGATGCTGGAGCTGGCAGCAAGAGAAGAAACTTAGGAGGAGGGAGGGAAGAAGTAGAAGAAAAGAAAGAGAAGCCAGCTCCCTCTAAAGAATTTTAAATGTGACTTATATATTCATTAACTTAACTAAAAAACTTATTTATATACATTCACTTTCCCTTCTTTAGCACATTATTATGTCAACTAATTATCAACTCTTTTAGCTGAATTTTTTTATAAAATCGACTGTATCAATAGGTAGGTCATGCATTAAGTTGTATAGCAGCAGTTTCTTGTTATGACCTTTTAATATACCCCAGTAAACTCGATTCCATTAAACTATGGACTGTAAGGTACGTTGAACACTGGCGTTATTCTAAGTTGTTCATAACTCTTCCTTGTTTCTTTAGTCTTATGAACGGAAAGATTATCAACGAATAGTAAAATTTCTTATTCAGGGTACTTCTCTTTCAAATGCTCTAAGAACCTAATATACTGCTCTGTCTTATTAGAGCGAGGATGAATAACATAAGTTTCTAAACCAGCATCATCGCTAATTCCTCCAAGAATTGCCATTTTTTATACCTTGACTTTCTAGTCATTTATTTCTATATTACTATGCCTCTTATACCAAGACTTCTATATGAAAGTGTTGAATGTAAACACAGCCCCGTCAGCATGAATAAACTTAATATTATTCTATTAGGCTCTATGCATTTAATTATAAATTTAATTTAAGTTGTTGTTGTAAAATGGCAGAGTGAAATCAATCAATCTCTTGAAACGATTCACACCTTTATAAGAGATACCGTTCGTTTATAAATGTTTGCAATATATTAGACAGAGATCTTCAACTCAGGGAACTGATTGTGAAACATAATAGCTCGTTAGTTGAGAGAAAAGTGATCCTGATACTTCAAAAATTGTCAATATGTTTCTATAGAAACTTTGACCTCCTCTTAGGTTAAGAATTCAGCTATTATAGCTTTAATTACACAGCTTTCAAGCTGTGAGAGCGAACAGTTGATGGATTACGCTTTAAGAGTAGTGAAATAGACTTATAGTTCAGTACTGGTTTGAGTTATTCACTATACATATCACATCCATAACGCAATTTAAACACTAAATATATATACTCTTCATCTTAAATATAACCCAAAAGCTTGTAATATTAGTCTTGCATTTAATATGGTTACTTAAATATTTTTTTAAAAAATAATGCAAATTATCGATGAATTATCTAAATATATAAATATAGTTACTTTCTTTTTTATTTTTTTACTTCTAATATAAGTAATATTTAAAAGCATTCAAAACCCCATAAGCCCTTAATTAGGTTTATAAGTGCTTTTATTTGTAGGGAATTTGTTGATTTATTGAAATTGGAAATGGTTACATAGTTTTGGGATAAAATTGATTTATTTATTAATTTACTTTAATATAAATTTAAATAAAAATTTCTTAAATAAAAGCTTTAATTATCAATTCAGTGGTTAAATTATACATAATTAAATAATAATGGAAGCTAGTATCTTAATAAGCGATTATTTTATTTTATTTTAAAAATCAATAATTATAAATAAAGATTAATATTCTGTATTTAAGCATTAGGAAATACCTCTCTCTCCCTATATTATTATATTAACTATAATAGATATACTTGAGATTCAAATTTATTTGGATTAACTAAAACATAAAAAAATCAAATTGTAATTATTAATCTATTTAATCTTTAAATTAATTATTTTAATTTTTCTCCCTAATATAAAGAGTTATCTTCAACTCTTTTTTGTCAAATTAATAATTAAGATTAAATCAACTTATTTCATAGTGGCCTATTACAATTTATTTTAAATTTACCTTGGAAGATGCCATATGTATTATTTTCTCAAAATAACCTAAATTCACTAAAGATTTAACTCTTACCTAATAAATTTCTTACAAAATCGAATTTATTTTTCTTGTCTTATTAGAAGTGGTTAATATGTGCAGTAGTTTTAGTATAAATATTTGTCTAATATCTAAAAATGAGTTACTTTATTTTGCCAACACAATTTAACATAAAATTCTTACACACTAAGCATTTATATTTTAATAAGATTTTTATATTTCCTGTACAAACTTTACAGAAGCCACCACAATCCCCACATTAGGTTGATGCCAGTTTATATTTATTTTCTCCACACTGAATTAAGCATTCATTTTATTCGCTCTTTATATATACGAACTCTCCATTTAATAAAAATAGGAAATTATTCATCGTATTTTTTATTTTTATTTAATTTATATAATTTATTTATTTTTATTACTTTCAGTATTTTTTTTATTAAAAAATTATAACTTCACAACTTGAAAGAATCTTTAAATTTTATATCATAAATATTGGTTTAAAAAAACTGATTTAATTTTAAGTATTAAGGCTTTAAAATTTATTAATTTTTATATATAAATAAAAATAATTAAAACCTTGTATTCAAGATTTAAAGTAATCATTATTAAGCTAATTAAAGTTTGCAATTTTTTATAATGTTAAAATTTTTAGTTATATATTAATGAATTTTTCCATTAAAAATTGTTTAAACAAATTTAGATAGTCAATACAAGTATCACAATTATCATAATCTGGCCCAGAGCAAGTTTTGCAAGAAACATCGCATCCTATAAAAGTCATTTAGGATTTTATTATTTATCAACAAGTTTTTATTAAATCAAATTAAAATCTTATCTTATTTATTATTTGTGAATATTTTAAATAATTTCAATTAATTTAAGATTTTGTTTAGATACTTACCTATAATCAAACCACTTTTATTTATAAAAATATGAATGGTTGTTTATTATATTTTTACTAGATTGTACAATTTTTTATTACTATAAACTAAAGTTATTTAAAAATATTATCATAAATATGTGTGAGTTAATTTCCAAAGAGAGAGATCCAGGATCTAAATTAACTGCTCCTCTAGGATCTTCGACGAATACGAAGAGAGAATATATTTATTAATATTAAAATATCAAATCAATAATAAATTATTAATAATTAATGCTGATTCATTTTTAATAATGATATTGGCTTTATATTTTTTACTTTTCTAAAGCCCTAATTATCTTTATTTTTAATGGATTATGTTTTAATAAATGTCTCAAAATTTACAATATGGATTAAAATTAATGAAGAATGTGTGATAATATCATCACTACTAGCTATTGATAAATCTAAAGTGAAGGCACCTAAAGCTGTTGGAACAGCATAAGTTAATTCATCCTTATATGCAAGGAAAGAGGGAACAAGCGATTTATCTTAATTTGAAGTTGAAATATAAATCTTGAACAGATCTAATGTTTAAAGTGTGTCCTCGTCCGTGAATAATCCTGAAATTGAAGAGGATATTTCAATTTCCTGATAAAAGATTTATATCTCTATTTTATGATAATTAGTATATATTGCTTAATGGAATTTTAAACGGGGAATTAATCCAACCAGCTGATATTATAAACCGTATAATTTTTTCCCCTTAAATTGTACCAAACAGAATTATGTTTGGAGCCCGAGTTTTATAGATTTCACAGGACTTTATAAACTGTGGTTAATTTCTCAAGACTGGACTTCATTACTGTGATGCTTTATTTCTCTCTGCATACGATCCGCTGAAACTATGAGTAGTAAACGTCTTTTAACCTTTTTGTCCAACCCTCTCATAATATACAATATCTCTATTGTTTCAGGAGATTCAACCAATTATGGTTTTGAATTCCTTGGTAGGTCTACCTTCAAGAAATTGTATACTGGTTGATGAGTGAGATCAGTACACTTCAACAGGATACTGTATGTTTTAGCTTTAAAAATTAAATAAATATAATATAAGGCTAGATCATCGTCAATATTCATCAATTAATTTATTACTTATAGATTGTTTTATACAATTATAATTCATTATATGTGATTGCTGGCTGTTAGTTTATCGCTAGCTAAAAACAAAGGAGTGGTTAGTTCACTAATTGCAGAATCATCTGCTAAATCAGTATAAGTAATAGTCAATGAGTCTTCCAAATCTACATCATAACACTTCGCTTCAGCTGGAATCTCAATGTTTTCTGCGTCTACAAGCACAGTCCATGACTCAATTATTCCTGCTGGGTTTACTGTAAATGATGGGGAAACATTAATAAAACATAATAATAAAATATTTCCTGATGAGATGGTTACAGTGAAGTCAATATTCATATCATCTTTTCATAAATGATAATTACAAAGAAATTAAATTTTAGGAAAAACTCTTGCTATCTCTTGATAGTTTTTTTTATAAATATTAAAAACTAATTATTAAAAAAATTGTGGTTGGGGGTTTCCTATCCAAAAATTCAAATTTACACTATTGGTAATAAATATATTTAAAAAATATATATCAAAATATCAATTACTATGACAATAATAATATAACTTTTTATAAATAACTTTCAAGGTTTACATAAATGATTTGTATCATTAGATAAAAATAAATTAAACTCAATTTTGAAGAAATAAATTATTAATACATAAATATTTGAAACATTTATTAAGATAGAAAAGTTATTGGATGATAAAATATGAACAATTAGATCATAATTGATGATAAAGAGTTTGAAAATTTATAAAATTACATAATTTATTGAAAAAAAATCTCAAAAAAATTCAAATATTAGCTATTAAATTTATATCAAATACAAATAATTATTTTGGCATGAATTAACGTTAAATTTTTTGAAAAATATAAATTTTATTCAATAAAAAAAAAATTACTTTGAACCTCATATCATCCAATATTTTTCTCTAATTTTTATTACTTACCTGTAATAGATTTCTTAGAAATTATTATTTAAAAAAGAAAAAAACTTAATTAAAAAAATGTTTAACATATATTTATAGGCTAAGGATAAATAAACATGATTATTACTTTTATTAAAAAATAAAACTCAATTACATTCACTTAATTGTGATTAGCATTATCCTTCAAAAATTACTGAAAAAATAATTTAATGACAATAATAGTGAAGTAATTTAACTGATTATACCCCTTTATTAATTTCCCAAAATTATTTAAAAATAATAATAATAAAAGCCAAGAATTTTCTGAGGATGAGAGAAATTTCATTTGCGAAAATTTATCTCTAAAATTATATTAATAAATCTTTAGAATCTGAAGCTTGGCATGTAAAAGTGTAATCTCCTTCGGCTGTACCTAAGGGTGAATTTACAATCATTAACCAACCAAGACCATCGAAAGGTGTTGTTTTAATTACTAAATAAATGTTATTGAAAATATTAAAATGCAATATATAAATGCAAATTAAGGAATATAAATATAAATTTTTTGAAATTTGTTTGCATCCAAAACAATTAAAATTATGATAATTAAATTAAATTTATTTTATAATTAATATGTTATTTACCAAACTTCTTTATATTGAATTAAAATATCAAAAATAAATTTATTCATTTTATTTTATTGTAAAATTATTATCAAAAATGCTAAATAAAAATAAATATATAAAATACATAATATTAGCAGTAAACTTTGTCTGAGCTTATATTAAATGTCACTGATTTTATATTTTAGTTATTAATTTGCTTTAATTTTTCAAATTAAATTTTACTTCAGTTATATTATTAAATCCAAGATGGAAGCTCTATGCTGCAATCAATTGATAAAATATCATCTTCATCATCATCAGCAAAAAGGATTTTACTAATTATAACAATTAAAAATGAAATTTTGCATTGTATATGTACGATTTAGAATATTGTATCATAAATATAGCAAAGAAGGAGTCTAGAACGAAGAATGATGTTAATTTGCCAGCATTTACAGTAAAGATATTTGCAGTTGCTGCATCTACTAGCTTTGGTCTATTATTATAAGGCACTACAGTAAGAGTTATTTCCTTTATTTAAGCAGCAGCAGTTGCCTCTGGGTTGGATTGTTTTATTTATTTATTTTTAATAATTTAATTGAATTTATTTAAATTATTCAGATAATTATATGAATACATTACTGTTAAATTATTTTATTCTTATAAATAAAAGGTATTATTAAATAGGATGCATCAGTAACGGAAACTTTAATTTTGCTGATATGAATTGATTTTGAAAATATTTATACAATTGTAATATTAACTTGAATATAAATGAAATAATTTGATTGCTTTGATAATAGTTTTTGTAAATTAACAAATTTAAAATTTGTTTTGGCACTATTACTTTTAGTTTTCATAATTAAATCTTTTTTTTAATTTTCACTAAAAACGAAGATTTAGCTTAATATCCTATACCAAAATAATTATATTTATTGCTTTAATTTGTAATTTAAATTGATATAATAACGCAAGATTAATATATAATTTATTTATTTTAATTAATATTGACTTACCATCTTTAAGATATTTAAATTCAGCAATAGTAAACACTTATTCTGAAGTTGGAGCTTCAACTAATTCAATATTGGCTACTGTCAACATTTTAATATCACTACTTATTGTAGAGATTTAGGCCCAGGAAACGGATAACTCGACCTCTTCTGAATCGTAAACTACCACATATTATATCAAATAATTATTAAACATTGACTGTTATTTCATCGTCTTCTGTATCATCAATAGTAAATTGCCAATACAATGCTTTTAATAAATTTCATAAACAATACTTTACATTAGAATGGAGTTAAAGTTTTTTTTTAAATTAGAAATGAATCAGTTTATGTGTATTCAAATGAAGCAATTAATTCGTAATCTGCGTTAATGTTAATAGTAGGAGGATCATTTCCAGTGAGTGCTAATGTGAAATCTGAAGATGCAGTTACTTCTTCAAATTGGGTTAAATATGCTATTTCTTTGATTGCATAACTTGCATCTCCATTGTCTATTGTCAGTTAGAATTCTACAAAGTTGTTTGATTCAACTTCATCTAAATAGGTATAGGAACCACTATCTACTGTACTTTTATTTAATCCATATAAACTTGAATATTACAATTCAAACAGAGAAAATGTTATAAAATAAATACTTGTAGTTTCGCCAACTGTTTTTGTAACAGTAGCCTAATAGCTAACTTTAAAGCCTTAACACTGTGAATATTTGTATTATTGGAAGAAAACGTTGTATGTTTGCTCTGCAGCTACTGGTTCATAATCATTAGAAAAGGTTGTATCAATATCTTGATTTGAAAAAAAAGAATAACAATTTTAAATAAAATTTTCAACTAGTTCTGGATCGATTATGGATCTACATTAAGTAGTTTCATGCTCATAGTTATATCTGAAGTCTTTATAGTTAACAATTGTCATGTCTAATAAGTAAGAATGCAAATTATTTTTGGAATGTAAAGTAAAATCTATAATTTAATTAATTTATTCGATATCTACTAATTAACTAAATTAAAAGCAATTTAAGTCGAATTTATTTTGCAATTTGAGATGTAGTATCATAACTATAGCGCAAGAAAGTTAAAATACAATTATTACATTATTAATTGCATGTCTCAATATTTATCGAATATAATGACGATTACATAAATTAAATCAAATCTTATTTTTTTATTTAATAATTATTTTCACTATTCTTTTTGTTGGCTTTACAAAATTTAGATATAAATTCCTAAGTTTATTCAATGATTGACAATTTTTATTTTTGAAATTTTTTAATTAGAAAAACTTAACTAGAATTATACTGGTACTCTAAATGAATATAATTTTGGGCTTGAGTACCTTTTAATTTAATAAATAAATTAAGAATAAAATGGTAAAAGAATTTATTTATTTAATTTCCATTTGTATTTCAAAATAATTTAAATTCATACTTAATGTCAATTCAGCTAGATTATATTAATCATTAAATTCTTATTATTTATTTGAAATATTAATTGGCTAATAAGGTAATTTACTTTTAAAAAGGATAGTATGCATATATTTTCTATGTTAAATAAGCATTTTTATTTATAATAAATTATTAAAGAATATAATATTTACTATTGTTTTATAGATTAGTAGGCTGTGTGAATTGGCTTTCAATGGAAGCAAGGTTAATCTCCTTAAGTGCCACAAAATTGCTAAAATCTATCCAAGAAGAATTTATTAGAGTGTCAGAGTCTTCAACGCTGCTCATCCAAAGTTCAGTGTTTTCTGGAATAGCGACAGATTATTAAAGCAACGAGCATTTATTTGTAGACCATTCTATTTTACAAATTAATTTAAATTCTATAATTTAATAGAATACAGATTAATAAATTTGTAATATTAATAAATGCAAAATTAATTGATAAGAAAATTATGACTATCCATAAAAATATAATAAATTATAGTTAAAATATATTCATTATTCTAAATATACAAAGCAGATATTTATATTTAAGTGGAGAAAAAATTCTATAAAAATTTTAAGAAAAAAAGTTTGTTTTATATATTAAAAACGAAAATTATTCATCATTTAGTTGTTTTACTTGTAGTTTATTTTAAAAGAAATTATGAGATTGCTATAATCATAATAGTCTAAAGAGAGTATATTTATTTATCTTCTGGTTATTGGTTGTAATGTACAAAACATTATTATTTAGCTTTTATTTTTTGTGAAATCTGTTTTCATAAGTATATGCAATTCATACTTAATTTGTAAATTTTAAAATAGCTAGTTCACAATAATATATTGGACATAATTCATAATTAGCGGATAAGTATTTATTTATAATTTCAAATTAAATAACTAAGTTAAAATAAAGAGATATTTTAGCAATTTTAAAGCTTTTTATGAATTAAATGATAATACTTATTAAATGAAATAAATATTTCTTTAATCAAATTTATTTTACTCATTAAAATTGATGTATTGTGATGCTTGAAAATTTTATTTAATTCAGCAGGTAATTATTCATTCATAATAAACCATTATTTATAATAACTTTTTCATTGATTGAGAAAATTTGGCATTCTAATTGAGGGTATAGAGGAGATAAAGCAATACAAAAAGAAATATTATTTTTATAGATTTATTACAATATATATCTTATGCATAAAACCCAATTGACCTTGTAAAGTTTAACTTTACAAAATTTATAAAATCAGTATAATTTTTAAAAAAATATAAATTCTGAATTAAAGAATTGAAATTTTTATGGTTTATTTTATTTATGGAACATCATAATTTATCAAAATTGGTTTAAATTTCTTTTAATTCATAATTAAAATTAATAAATCTATGATATTAGTACTTAAATCTAAACTGAATCTCGTTTTAAATAATCCTTATAATGTATCACCACCACTGGTAATTTCATTGTGAGTAAATATAGTGTAGTAATTATTTATACTATTTAAGAAAAACCGATTCACTATTGCTGTCGATTATTGTTAATTATCAGCAGTTTTCTAGTTCATAATTATTTCAAATATTTTGAACTTCAATTAAACATTCAAACTTAATAATAAAAATAAGAAATTAGAAACAATACATACTAGTAAGAAATCAAAACATTTCTGCTTCTTGATAAAACAATATTAAACAGTAAGTTAATATATTTTATAATATAATTAATGTAATTTAACTATAATTTTAAATTTATATAAGCAAGGAAATGATTATTATATTATGTTTTAAATTAATCTTTAAGAAATTAAATACGTGAGCCCTGATTATTATTTTCAGCTAATATTTCACAGGGTAAAATAGATTTTTTTAAAGAGACATATTTATATTAGGATTGTTTAAAATTTAAATATAAATGAATTTTTAAATTTCAGATATTTAAATCATAATTTGCAGGTATGAAGTAGTGCTCAATTTTGTGAAAGCATTGCATTAAATTACAATGATTCATAAATTAAAAAAATATTAAAACTCAAATTATAAACTTAAAATATGCAAAGAAATATTGTGTTAGAAAATCTTTTAGATTAAATAAAATGAAGACTTATCCTTGTATTTTTTCTAAAAAATTTTATCAGAAAAATGTCTCTGAGTTATGAGATGTTGTTTGATGAAATTAAGAAAACACAACTTAGTGTTATTTTATTTTATACACTGCGATCTTCAATAGTGATAAAAAGTAGGATGAAAATAGCTATTATCCAAATAATCTCTTAATTAATTTTTCAACTTTCAGGGATTAAATTTATTATGCTTAGTAGAATGACATGGAATTTATAAAAATAACTTTAAATTCAATCATTCTATTAATTAATTAAAAATGCAAAATTTATCGAAATTAATTTTTATTTCGTAATAGTGTCTGATCTTGAAAATACATAGATTGAAACTTGCTCACTTGCTGCTAAGGAAACAATAAGTTTAAATTTTAACACATTTTATAATAAAACCTCCTTAGAAAATCTTACATTATATATATATAAATAAATTAATTTTTAATGATTCTTATTTTAGTTATTTACAATACTTGTTTAAAATTATTGTTTTTATATTGTAAAATTTTAGTATAATAATTCCCTAATTTAATAAATTTCATACTCATTTTTCAATTTTAATGTTACTGCCTATATATATATATTGTAATTTTATAATAATAATTTATTAATAATATAATAATAATAATTGGTTACCCAGAAATGGAATTAAAATAATTAGTATTTTTTTTAAATATATAAGTATAATTAACTATTGAAACTAATTATTATTTAAAAAAGTCGAGGCTCTGGCTCTTAACTATTTACACTGACTTAACATGATTTAATGGTATCTTCTTAAATAGTGAAAGCTGTGGTGTGCATTAATAGCATATAAACAACTAATATAATTTTTCGTTAAAACGATTAACTTAACCTTAAATTAAACAGATGACTCTTTGAAAAATTCTTAAAAATGTTAATAAATTTTATATTAAATTTAAAAAAGTAATAAATTTTATGGCTTTAATTAAGCTACCTTCAATATAGATTGGTTCACCAACAAGTTTTAATTATAAATCTTTTAAAATAAATTAGAAATATTGTTTAATTGCGAATATTCTTTATAACTTAAACTCCTCGACTATAAAATATATTCTTGAAATTCAATAGTTATATTTTGCTTCTTATATATTTTTATTTTATATATACATTAAAACAATTTTTTTTAATTTTGATTAAGCACTTATTTTATCTATTTTTTAAATTAAATTTACAAAGTTTTATCTAAATTAAATGATATACATTATGAATGAAATATGTAAGGGATGTCTAAGAATAATTTACTTAAATAATAAAAAGTTAATTTTAACTTTTACATAAATAATTAAAATTTAAGTTATTATCTTTTAAGTAAAAACTTTTTGATGTATATAATAGAATTTTAATATCATTTAATTAACAATATAGATAAATTATTTAATGATTATTGTTTAGAAATTTTGTAAATATAGTTTTAAAGTAGATAAAAGTTTTTTTATTGATAAATCTAATTTATAAATTAATAAATTATTTATAAATTATAAAAACTATCATCTTATATTAATATTATCAAAATAAACAATTTTCAACAAGATATTTTGCATTTATTTATTTCATACAATTTAAAAAGTTGTATAAATATATAAGATAATTATTACTTTATTATATAAAAGTCTTCTACGACCTTCTTCTGGAGGTACTACAGTTCCATATTGTGATAGTAGTATTCTGCGATCAGACTATGTATTCCCAACCATACAGGTAAACAAATGATCATCATCAGAGTTTATGCTGTGATAATCTTCTGGAATCAGAGAAAACTGGCCATCTAACAACTAAGCCCAGTTTACGGTCATAGAGTCATAATTTATTGAAGCTAGGAAAGTAAAAGCATAATCATCTTGTGTATTTTTAATTTTATAAATAGACTATACTTTAAGTGGAAGATTATTTTATTAAAAATAAAATTTAAACAAGTTAAATTAATATTAATACTTAAAAATTTAAAAAACGAAAAATTTTATATAAACGAAATCTTTTACTAGATTTGCACAAAAAATATTAATACCTTAAAACACTGAAAATTCAATTTATGAAGTAAAAAATTAAACATTTATATAGATTAAATTATTTAAATTTATATCTTTTAAAAGCAAATAATTTAAATTAAAAAAAAAATAATAAAAGTTGTAATTTGAACAACTTGATATAATTTTAATAATTTATTTGTAAAATGTAAAAAAATGTTAAACATTAATTATTTAATTATCGTAGAAGTATTTAAATACATTAAAATGTAATTTTAAGTAATATTATCATGTCTTATATATATTCAAATCGTTAAAAAAGAATAAATTAATCGAATAAATTCATTTTGAAACAATTTTTTAATTATATTATAATACTTTTTAAATAAAAATTTCTTAATAATATTTAAATCAAACGGGTACTGACATCCAAAGCTTTCTGATCACGACGAGAGCTCCCTGGTGACGTCAAGAGCTCCCAAATAATTTCCATAGATTTAAGAAAATTAATTTAAAATAATTTTTAAAAAATGTCAATTGTTCTTATACGGAGCATAATCAATAAATTATTTGAGATTAATAAAGAAGGATCTTAGGGGTTCAATCTCTTGTTGGTTTCTGATTAAAACCCTCAGGACTATTTATTTGTTTTGATTAAATGGGAAATGTTAGGGATTTGTGCTCCTTTGACTTATTACGAATCATATTACTTCTAATTTTAAAAATAAAAAAAAGGTTTTATTGGGAGAAGTTTTTGTGTACATTATATTTTAATATAGTTAGATGAGTTTGAGAACTATATTTGAAATGTTTAAGTTTTAAATATTGTTTTTAAAGCTTTTTAGTTTTTTATAAATGATCAATTTTTTTCAATAATTTTTAGAATTAAATATTTTATTCATCAAATAATTTATACAGTTTAGCAAAATTTATTATATTTTTGACTTATTAAGGCTCAATAAAAATTTGCTTTTTCTTTATGCTTTAATATCGATTTGACAAACTGTTGCATGAACTTATTTTAAACAGCTGTAACTAATTTTATTGGCTTATATAAATAAAATATTCCAAAATATTTAAGCAATTATAAATTTATAACATAATTGATTTCTTTTACCAAATAATTTGAGTAAAATTAGCAAAACTCTTTGAAAATCTTAAATTGTTGTATTTTTAAAATTTCTTAAAATAAAGCACCTTTTAATATAGGTATCTTATTAAAGGTCACTTAAAAAGTTCAAGTTGTAATTAAATTTTGGAATTTTTTTATATTTATTACAATAAGTTTTTTTAAAAAATAACACTTATTTTTTATCAAAATTTTGGTTTAGAGGACCTCATAATATAGTTTAAATTAAATTAGGAGGTAATAATTAAGTTTAAAACTTATTAAGAGGAATTTCAACTTCAAATTAAAAAATAATTCAACTCCTAATAAAGTTGAAATTGAATATGCTGAACTTCTTAATGTGAAAAACTTATCTTAGGAGTATAAATTGTAAGCTTTAAGGATGAATTTTGAAATTTATAGAAATATCACTGCTTTGATAAAACTAAACATATTATATGAGAATCTTATTTTTACATAAATCTCAAAAACGATAGTTTATAACATCAATTTTTAGTACGGTAGTTGTTCAAATTAAAATAATATAGATTTACTAACATAATAATATAAACACAATGAAATAACGAAACAGATTTACGACGATATCTTAGAGAGCCTAATCCTCAACATTTCCCTTATAAATCAAAACAAATAAATAGTCATGAGGAGTTTTGGGGTTTTTAGAAGAAATTAACATGAGAATGCCTACTTTAAAAATCTCAAAAATTTTATTGATTATGGTTCTCATTAAAAAGATTTTAATTTTTTGTAAATTATTTTAAATTAATTTTCTTAAATCTATGGAAATTATCTAGGAGCTCTGGAAATGACCAGGGAGCTTTGGACGTCAGAATCCAATCTAACTCTCAATTTATCTTTCTAAAATATAAGAATAACTTAATTTCTATTTATTTATTTTATTGTCGTAATCCCAAGCTATAAATATGCTTATTGGTAACATCAATGTAGTGATTCAAGAATTTGATATCATCATAAGGTGTTGTTGCGAGATTTCTCATATTAAGCGAGTGATAATTAAATTTTAACCTTAACAAATTTTAATGATTCTAGTTTTCGCTAATATTTTATTCTTTAAATTCCTTAAAAATATAATGAAAATCTTATTTTGAAATAATTTACTTCATCTGCTTATAAATTTCTTAATCTTTAAGGAATCTAAGGCATACTCTTGAATTAATGAACACTGACAAGTTGTATATCTGCAAACCCTAGAGACTCTGTTTGAGTTAACTTTATTATAGTTGGGTAGTTTATTAGCGCAACTACCTCATTTAACAAATAATAAAATAAATTATAGATGTTTATATATAATTAATATTTAGACATTAAGATTATTGATATATGATAAAATAAAATTTACAAGATAAAAGTTAAAAATTATTATCGAATTAGCATAAGAACAATTAATATATTTCGCTTCATTCATTTATATTGTAAATAATATTAATTCTCCATATATTAATTAAAAATGCATAAGAATATATTTCAATTAGTATTCTAATTTAGCATTTTTAAGTTTCTCTATTATTTATTCTAATAAATAAAAAACATTATTATTTTTATGATAAAACTTAGCTAATACCAAATTTTATAAAATTATTCATATCTCTCTCTATATACAATTTAAAACTAAAGCTTCAATAATTTTATGTATATAAAATTATTTTAGTTACTATATTTAATTATTTATTTAAACTTTGACAATTTTAATATATTTTTGTGATTTGCCAACACTGTAATGTCGTTCCCATTTACTTCAATGTTTGTTATTTGAATATTTCCACCCTCTTATATCACAAATTGCTTGCCAAGAATGTAGGTTCCTCCAATGCTGTATTTAAAAAAAGAAAATATTTTACGAGGTTCTATCTTGATGATCCAATTGAATATTCACTGTTGAAATAATTTATATTTATAAATTTTTATTCAAAAATAAATGATTTTTTGTTTAGGTTTTATGAAAAAATAGTCCATTTATCTTATTTATTTTATTATTTAAATCAATTTCTGATTTTAAATAACTGATAAGTTATCTAATTACTTTTTAATTTACCCTTTAACTTATTTCAGGACTTAATAACTTTAAATTATTATGAAGTCTAATTTTAAATCTCAAATAATCAATTATATAAGAGGAATATTATTTTAGTAATATATTATATGCATTAAAATATAGCACTGAGGAAAAATGAATATAAAATTAACAAAATTTTAAAATAAAAAACAGTGTAGATCATTAGATAATTCCAATATAAATTATATTATATAAAGTTGAAAGCAAGCCAAATGTCATCAAGTTGATCGATTTCACATAAATTGAATTACTCTGAAAGTGTATTGTCTGAGATACTTTTAACAGATTTGTGGTAAATTTTATAAATTATATAAAATATTTAAATCAACATATCGGATTCTGTGAACAACTGATAGTAAACACTCATCAAATAATTTTACAAATAAAAAAGAAATATATTTTTTTATTTCCAGAATTTTATCAATAAATGTGAATATAAATAAAAATTTAATTTTAAAAAAATAGTAAAAAAATAAAAATATTAAATTTATATTGCCAAAACATTTATTTTTGCATTCTTAATTTTAATTTTATTATTTGAAATTATTAAATAAGAAACACAGAATGGGTATACTGAGCAAACTATAAAGAGATATCATACAAGGTGACATTGAAAATAACCAACTACATCACCTAGCACAATACACAATTGATATCATAAAAATCAACAGAGAATAATGGGGAAACACATACTGGAAATACTAACTTTCATTTCCAGAAAACTAATCAGGAAAGGCTACAATACCTTAAACCAGTTCCAAATACACCGGACTAAACTCGAATACGTCACGGAGAACAAAGACGACTAAATCCAACTATGGACAAAACAACTTTTCCAAATGTTAAGACTAGTATCAATCAACAACAAGTTCATTAAACCTTAAGCATAAAACGAACGATCACAGTCAACGACATCAGCACACCCCCTCTGCAAGAAGAACAAACACCAACACCCCCTCCAACCTCAGACCGGTATCTGATCAGAGATGCTTAACAACAAAAAGAGCTCGAAGAATTTGAAAAACAATTCAGAGAATATGAAAACAACATCAATGATAACAACAGAAACAGTAGACTTATAACAAAAAAAGTAATCTACTCGGAAGACTAGGAAAATTGGAGCTCGGTTGAGGAAGTTCAAGAATACGATGCCTACGACAAAGACGAGTCTGAAAAAGACGACTCTAGTCAACATACCTACTACATAGATAGTTAATCAGAACTATCAGAAGGAATCAGGAATCACTACCGAAAACTTTGCGATGACACAGGCGTAAAATACGTCATCGTTAACAGGGGGTACTAAATAGCAAACCAAGAATAAAAGGATTTGCCTTAATAATTACTATTAAACAGTAACTTTTAAAACTTAACTTATAATTAATAAGTTAATACAATTAAAGATATGCAGACTATAACTAAAGCTGAACAGATCAATAGATTTGACACAAGAGAGTCATGCATCTCAATCTGGATGAACACAATCAACACAGACATCTACAAGCAAATCAAAAAACTTGCTTAAGCTACAAATACGATATTTGGAGACCTAACAAAAGATACTCTTCTAGACTGGCTAAACAAAAGTGACGATGAACTAAAAGCTAAGATCAAAGAGAAAATGAACTCAATGGAGGAAACAAGCTCCATATTAGAAAGGTTCGTCCAACTATTGACAACAGTTTTCATAAAAAAACGTCACGGCCAATGAGCACATCTGCGTCTCAATATCAACAGACTACCACGACCATATTAACAAGGTAGAAATCTATGTTAAATGCCTCCAAAAACACACATACTTCATAAAAAGTGACCTCGTTTAACGAATCACCACCAGATGCAAAGAACTCATTGCCATCAAACAACTTAAATTCTCAATCAATGTCAAGCACTTTGACACCTTTTTCAAATTTAAAGACATGGGAGATACAGTCCAGATCCTACACTCAGGACCCAAGAGAGGCAAGAAGAGAAGAAACAAGAGAAACTCAAGAGGAAAAGGAAAGAACAAAGGAGGAAAAAGAAGAAACAACAAAAGAAGATGAAACTCAGTATACAGGAGTGAATCTCCAATTTATTGACAGGGCTAGTCCCTTATTTGCACTAAAAAGCAAACCAGATCGGGGGTCCCCAGAGTCCTCATTGTGATCTAATTATTATTATTATTATTCTTAATTTTAATTATGTCCAGTTAAAACCCCAATATCCCTTAAGTTTATATGTATGTATTAATTACTGACTGTAATGATTGGAATAAGATTTCATTTAGGTTTGTAAATTTTGTAATCAATTTTTTATTTTAATAGTTAATTTTTAATTGCTTAAGTTGTTAAGGATAATCGCAATTTAAAAATTGTTATGCTTAAATTATGTTAAAATGATAACTTTAATGATTTCTAATTTTTTTATTGTAATAAAATTACTAAAATTGCTTAGTTTAATGAAAATTCTAAGTTTAATTTTTCTTAATTACATTTTCATTTTAAGTTTACGCTCTCAATATAGCTTTTATATTTAAGGAGAAAATCCTAATAAGATTTAAATTATTAGTAGCAATAATAAATTTGAATTTTTAAAATTAAGGTTCTCTTATTTGGATCTCGATACCTAAATTTAATCTGTGATTAATATTGTGCGAATATTTCTCTATACTTCTATATATACTACAAGACCCACTATTTGCAGTTTTCATAAGCTCTTACAATAAAATAACAACATTAAATGACAGAGGAATGTTAAATATCTAACAAGCTTGCCTCAGTTTTTTTATATTCTTTTGCTAAATTATAATAAAAATTAATAATTGAGAACTATTATTAATTTTCATCAATTAATCATGTATATCTTTGATGAAAAAAGAAAAAAAAAATATAATGCACTATTTAATCTTTCACCTCTAAAGATTTCTAGAATAAAACTTAACATATGACGATTAAATATGTTCTATTAAAGTTTTTGGGAAAATCTTAATTTCAAAATCTGAAATAAAATAATGTTTGAAACTGAAAAAATACCACATCCTCAACATTAACCATATAATTTTTTTAACATTTAAACAAGTAATTGGGTTTTGACATTTTGATTCGCTTAAGTATATTTTTCTATTATTTTTTTTCTTCTGATAATTTTATATCTTATTTCTTATCAGTTGATATTGGTGTAATCCTAGTAAAAAATAAATTTGACAAATCTTTCTTTTTTTTTTTGGCTTTTTGGATGATACTTTCTGATCTTAAATATCTATTTATTTAAATATAATTGTTTATTTAAAATATTTATTCACTTATTCACAAAATAATAAGTTTATATTTATTGCTTTAGGGCCATCCGTTTACATTAACTCCATTATTTTCTCCACATATAATGTATTTTATGATTAAAAAAGATTCTATAAATATTTGTAAATTAAAAATTAAATAAAATTCTTATTATAAACATATATACAATAATAGTTTTGAATATTATTATAAATTTCAAATCAAGTAAATTATTATGAACTTTAAAATTTTTTTGAGTTTAAATTTTTCTTTTTTAATAGTTTGTATGATCTTAATTATAATCAGCTTACAAAACAGAGTAATCTTATATTAAAATACTTAAAAATCAAAATAGTTTAAACAAAAATTTATTATCATATCTATATTTTTTATTTTATAATATTTTTCCATAATTTTTCATAAATTTACCTTTAATTATTGTATATAAAAAATAACTCGGGATTTTATAATCCTATATATTTATATCTGTTGTTGTTGATTAGAAGATCTAGTATTCTTTCAATTAATTTTCCTCGCAGGAACTATTGGTTAAACAATCAAAATATCCAATAAATAATTAATTTCTTTAAATTCATCCATCTTTGAATTTGAATTATACACTTTATTTAATAGTAAAAACTTAATATAAACATTAATAGTATAATTGTATTATTTCAATAATATTTTCAATTAACATTATTCAAAAAATTATATAAAATTCAATTTTTTATTTTCAAATAAAATACTATCTACTAGATTGTATTCTGCAGCTTTTGAGATAACAATAACTAAGAATTAATCAATTGAAGATATATTTAATTATTAACATAAAAATAATTGGATATATCATGAATGTAATTTTAGATAAATAGAATTATATAGTGCAATAAATTCCATGTTGAAATTTGAATTTAACTATAAACAATTTTGTGGAGCTTGATAATATATTTAAAAATATAGTATTTATGTTTTAGGCAATTACCCAGGTGTCACAATCGCCCACAGAATATTGTTTAAGAACTTATTCAACATAATTTTTACAAGATTGATTATACGCCCCCGTAAATATCTTCAGCCTACTTATTGCCAAATACATTCAAAATATATTTTCTTATAGGATAAGTAATTTTACCAGTTTTTGTGTAGTTTTTATTAACTGATGGAACAAATTTTCAGCTCAAAATTTTGAATGAATTTTGCTATAAGCAGACTGAAGATATATTTACGGGGTCGTATGATAAATCGTGTAAAAATTATGTGGAATAAGTTCTTAAAAAATATTCTGTGCGCAACTTTGACAAAAAGATATCTAAAATATAGTTTATCTTATGAATCAACATATTAACGATATTTCTACTATACTTTTGAAATTTCAAATATAAATATTTAAAACTAAATTAATAAAAATGGATAAATATTGTCCGCAAATTTCCATTAATTTAATGATGATGTTAAACAAAAACATTAGGAGATGAAATTTTATTAATTATAAATGCTATGGAATATTAAGATGAATATTATTAAAATATGTCTAATCAATTATTATTCATATTTTCATACTAATTTAATCCTAAAAATTTATAAATAAAAAAAATAGCTCACAGATCTGAATAAAAAAATATTTTAAGAAAAAGTGCTTTACAACTCCTTAATTTATAAATTTTTCTTTACTAAATATATCAAAGATCATCATCAAAGTTAATACAAATTGTAAATTTTAATGATTAAAAATAATATTGCTATTTATTAAGATCCTGAAATCTCGTATTTAATTCTCATAGTATAAATTCCGACATTATCATCTGTAGTATCCTCTAAAGTGATTGTAAGAAGATTACCAACAACGGTGTGCGAGTACCAAGAGTAAGGTGTTTCACCCTCTTAGTCTACTGAGACAGTAATAGTTATTGTATCAGGAAGTTTGCAAATAACTGGTACGACAATTTCTATTGTCTAAGATGCTGCACCAGAAGTCAGTGTTTTTACTCCTAAATCTTTAATGAAGATGTATTTATAAAATAAAAAATTTTTTTTTAACTGAAATATAAAAAATTAAATTAAATTTATTTATCAAAATATGTTATTATCTCAAAAACCCTCTCATTTGTTTATTCAATCAAAAGCAATTAAAATCTTAATTTTATTTTTTATTTTTATATATAGTTTTATTTTTTTATTAATCATAGCAGTTTCTATAGATATTAAAATAATTTGAATATTAAAATTCAGTGATGTCTTTCTTATACTTAAATCATTAATAAAATAAATATTGAGTTTAAATTAAAGGGAAACAATACAAAATTACATTTGATATTGATTTTTTTTTCCTAAAATCATTGAATATTAATTTTCGTAAAAAAAATAATTCCATTAAATACCTCTTAATTAGGTACTAATTTAATTAGGAGTAATAACTAAATTAATAAACACTATTAAATGCAAATTATTTTTAGAATTAAAAATCAATAAATAGTTTTAATTTTATTTAAACTTCGCTATTTACATGTATTAAATAAGTTAAGTTATTTATAGTACCAATTTAAATTATGAAATGAAATTCGTAAAATTAAGAATAGAAATCTTCAAAGAAGTAAGCAATTATAAAATAAAAAAGTAGTTAAAGTGGACTAAATTTTTCTTATTAAATAATATCAATTTTATCAGTTAAATAATTTATTCATCATAAATTAATATTCTAGAATGTTAAATATAAAAAATATATAATAAAAGTTTTTCAAACATTGAAATGGAATAAACAAAAAAGACTCTTATCCCCAACATAACCTACATCAATCAAAACATTTCCAAAATCCCGAATAATTTTGGGATTTTAATTATTGATAAAATAGATAAAAATAGGAAATTAAAGAAATTAAGATTAATTAATGATTTATTAGTAATATTAACTGCCATGAATTAGGAGTGTGCCTAATGCTAATTTAAATTTAAAATCTAATAAATTAATCAAACTAAATATATATAATTAGTGGGCAGGTGGGCAGGCAGGGTCCTAAGCAGCCACTTTTGTAATTAAATATATTTATTTATTATTAAATTGCAATTAATTAGAGATGCGCAGGCTGCTAATGGAGTCAACGTGCATGAGACCATTCCTCCGGCGCTGCTTAAGTCCACGGTCTTGGTGCTCTTAAAGGGCTAAGCTGTGCTGGTTGTGACGCAACAGATGCAGATGTATGTACCAGATGTCCAACTAACTAGCTCCTCGATACAGAGACTGAAATCTGCGGTGCCTGCCCAGCTAAGCAATTCGGAAACCCTGGAGATGGTCTTTGCACCGATTGTGATGATAAATGTCTCTCTTGCAGTTCTGATGGTACAAACCTTGAAGACGACGAATGTGTTTGCGATACCCCAACTAACTTCATTGTTATTGATACCAAAGAATGTGTTGAAGAATGTCCCGAGCATTACAAAGATTACGGCGTCTATTGTTACAGTAAGTATCATGTTTGTATCTAACCAGCTCTATAGATAACGTTCAACCAGAGATCATTAGTTTTGCGCGTACTCATGCTGTTACAACCGACCTGCAAACTGACGGTGCATTTGAGTTCTTGATCAAGGATCCAGGAGGAGACAGTGTTATCGTAGTTATTTGTGTATCCGGCTTGGTGGTCTCATGCACGTTGACTCCATTAGCAGCCTGCGCATCTCTAATTAATTGCATAAATATATTAATATATATATAAATTACAAAAGTGGGCTGCTTAGGACCCTGCCTGCCCACCTGCCCACTAATTATATATATTTAGTTTGATTAATTTATTAGATTTTAAATTTAAATTAGCATTAGGCACACTCCTAATTCATGGCAGTTAATATTACTAATAAATCATTAATTAATCTTAATTTCTTTAATTTCCTATTTTTATCTATTTTATCAATATTAGCAAAACATTTGAATTAGGATTGAATAATCTATATAAAATTATTGTTAAATATACTTTTTTAAAAGATAATAAAAAAGTTAATCTATATTGTTCGCTATTAAATTTATTTCTTAAATTAAGATCTTGAATTCCTTTAATTAGAATTAATTTTTATCTAGATTTTAATCCTATTATTTCTATTTTAGCCCCTGAGTATATACTTTGATTTGAATTAGAGAATATGAATTAATGATAATAAGATATCCAATTAAAATCTATATATATATATATATACAGTTTAAATAATAAAATTCAAAAGTTCCTTATATATATTGAAAAGCTAACCAAATATTATATATTTGTGGAATGATTCTTATAAAAAATTTGATATTTTTAACTTTTAATTTATTTTAATAATAAATTTAATGATTTTATTATGTTTACATAGAATCCTTTTTTACTTAAATATAATTTTATTTTAGCTTTAAAGTATAATTAATAACTAAATTCAATTAGATCCTATATAGTTGTTTCCTTGAATTTTAATCGTTTAAATTTATTCAATTATTTATTTTTAAAATTTCCTAATTAATGTTATAAAAGTTGTAGGATACGTCATTTAAGCAATTGAATTCTGATGAACTTGCTTTTACAAATTGCACATCTTCATTTTAGTATTTCTGCTCAAAATACAAGCCACTTTTCTCTTCAAGAATATAGTTGTCAAAATCATAATTGTAAAATAAAAAACATAAAAATCATTTAAACAAAATTAAATTATAGAAAATAAATTTTTATATTTAAATTAATATTTAAGTACAAGTTTTAATTGTAGACGATATCGGTTAGTGCAACAATTGTTATTTCGTTCTCATAAACTGTAAATTAACCAAGTTCTAGAAGATCTATAAGTTGAGTTTAAATATAAATAATAAAAAGCGGGGGGGGGAAGTTTCCTGCCCCCAACATTAAATTTTATTTTTTTTTGAAATAATTTTAATAGAAACAATAAATTTCAATTTCAATTACCATAATCATGTACTATACAACATTTATTATTCTATAATTTTCAAGGTACATAATTATTCTTTATCAAATTATATATTATTAACAAGGTTAAAATAAGTGTTTTTTATTAATAATTAATGTAATTTTCATTAAATTTTAAATTCATTATCAAGGTAGAAATGATATTTGAAGCTAAATTTATTTACAAAAAAACTACATCATAATTGATGATAAAGATTCTTTGAAATTTATAAAAATTACATTTTTTTATGTATGGGGCAGGAAACTTACGAAGGGGGCAGGAAACTACCTTTTAACGGCAAGAAACTTCCCCCCTAGGGTGCATATAAAATTTTGGGGCAGGAAACTTCCCCCCCCCCAAAAAACATATAAAGATTAACAATTAATGAGCACATGAATTCTCTGTTGATCCATTATATAAATATTGTAGCATAATGATGAATTTTTTAATAAATCTTTATGTGAAAAAATTAATTTAATTGATATAAAATATTGTCTTAAAATGTCATAATTTACATAAAGCCATTTAAAATATGTCATTTTGAAGTCCAGCCTTAAATGGTTGGAATCGAATTATTATATTGGCATTGAGAATTAATAATCATCCAAAATCTTTTAAATATTTACATAAGTTAACTTTATATTTTTTTCATTAAAACTATTTATTTTATATGAATATTTATAATTATCAATAAAATTTAATCAGAAAATTTGTATTTAAAATACTTAAAACTATTGCTATAGTAAATATGAATTGGAAAATTGCATAAATAAATAATCAAAATTATTATTTAACTACTATTAGCTAGATATGCCTAAGATCATAATATGATTTATAATATTTCCGTTATGTTTAAAAAATTGCACTTTATCAGTGAAAATTTTTCCTCAAATGTCATGTGAGTGGATTTGACCAAAATATAAGTCAGGTTTCTAGAGTAAATTACAAGGATTTAAACCATTATTTTTAGATATTTTATTATCAATTTTGAAAAAAAAGTGTAATATAAAATTTAATATAGCCAAATATAATTAAAATTGTTAGGAGTAGAAATGCTAGAAATGCGGGCTTTGTGTTGGCATTTTAGAAGTTTATGCCAAATCAGATACCGTTGTGGCATCAACTATGTAAAGTATTATACACAAAGCCCGCATTTCTAGCATTTCTACTCCTAACAATTTTAATTATATTTGGCTATATTAAATTTTATATTACACTTTTTTTTCAAAATTGATAATAAAATATCTAAAAATAATGGTTTAAATCCTTGTAATTTACTCTAGAAACCTGACTTATATTTTGGTCAAATCCACTCACATGACATTTGAGGAAAAATTTTCACTGATAAAGTGCAATTTTTTAAACATAACGGAAATATTATAAATCATATTATGATCTTAGGCATATCTAGCTAATAGTAGTTAAATAATAATTTTGATTATTTATTTATGCAATTTTCCAATTCATATTTACTATAGCAATAGTTTTAAGTATTTTAAATACAAATTTTCTGATTAAATTTTATTAAAAAATAAAAGTTATTTACAAAAATTATATTATTATTTAATTTTTATATGAATTTCATTTTTATTAAATCAATAACAGGTTTTGGGTGAGACTACTAAAAATAAAATTACTTTAAGTGAAATTTTCTTACAAGTAATCTTTTTTATTGAATATAAATAGAGTATCTTTAAATAATTATGCTTTAACTTGTTGGCTTTAATATAGTTAAAATTTTTCTAGCAATTTTTAGCTTTTTTCTTTTAATTTTTTTAATCTCCCTCCAATTCTTTGAATTCAAATTTAAGACATTATTTTTTTCTTATTCTGTTTAAAATTAAATTTCTCTATAAAAACTTATAAAGTGAGAGCGAAAATTTTTTTCTTTCATATTATAAAGCTCTTTATTTATGTTTATTATATTCTATAAGCATTTAATTTGTAATAAATACATAAATTATATATTCATTTAATTCAAAAATATTTTAATAAAAAATTAATGGCTATGTAACTACCTCCATTGATTTTCATATTGAGATGTTTTTGTAAATTAGTAAAATTATTATATCAAACATGTTAATTACTCCTGAGATATGTAGAGGTATTAAAATATTTTCAATATTTAATCAAAATAATTTATTTAATTTATTCCATCTTATAAATTATACTTCTTCATATTTCAAATAAAATATCTTTTTAAAAATTTAATATAAAAAATGATTAAAATCTATATATTTTTCTTAAAATTGTTTTATAGATTCTTAACTAGCTTAAAGGTTGTAATTTTGAATAAAATTACACAATTTTATATATGCTTTTGTATATTATTTAATAGAGAAATTGAAATAGTCTATGTTTTAATTTATTTACAAACATACATTTCAATTAAATTAATTTCTTCCCCTAAAAGATGAAACTTTTCTATACTAAAGGCTCTTCTGTGACTGTAAACTTTGGTACTATAATCCTTATAAGAAAACTAAAAATCTTACAGTAATTATTTGAAGAATAAGCTAAAAATATAGCTGGTGGCGATTGAGCTAAATTTGTAATGTATATTGATATCATTTCAGATTTCGTGAATTGGGCTTTGTTCATTCTAAAAGAAATGTAAAACATAATGATTAGATTACAATTTGAGAGCAGTTCTTGTGTAGACGCCTTCAGTTTTATTTAAAAACATTATTAAAGTTTTTTCATATATTGTTATAATGTACCAGCTGTTATCCCCTACGGTGTCTCCTTATAATAGAGCATCTACAATATAGTTACCATTGATTGATACATCTATTTTATTTTTATTTGGTAAATGAGGTTTTTGTTTATTAATATTTAAAAATGATAATGATATATATTAATTAATGTAGGAATACATTTGATTTGGGAAAATAAATTTATAATTAATAAATTAATATATTAAATTCGTGGCAGTTAACTTTCTGGAAACCCTGACAATATGGTACTTGTTCGATAGAGAATTCAAAATTAGCTGGACTTTACTATTGGCGGTACCCCTCTATCGCATCGTAGAAGCGAGATAACTTGACTTTAATTTTGGGTGATTTGTTTAGTTGATTTTAATGCCAAAATTAAAGTCGAGTTATCTCGCTTCAGGGATGCGATAGAGGGGTACCGCCAATAGTAAAGTCCAGCTAATTTTGAATTCTCTATCGAACATGTACCATATTGTATAGGTTTCGAGAAAGTTAACTGCCACGAATTTATATTATTACTTATTAATTTACTAATATTTTTCCCAAATCAAATGTATTCCTACAATAATTAATATAAAACGACCTATTGTTTATATTAAATGATATTAATTAAAAGATAAAAAGATTTGGATAATATTAATACGATTTATGTAAAAAAATATTTCGATAGAATTTAATTAAAAAGTTAAAAACATTAATTTATGATAAAGTTATTATTTTATAGAAAAAAAAAGTTAAAAATAAAAAATTAAATAGAATTTAAAAATCAATAATTGTGTGGATATAAAGAAAGATTTAACAGAAATGAGCTCTTTTTTATGCCTAATCTTATTTAGTTTATTACTTAAAAATTGAACTAAAATTTCTTTCAATAAATTTGATATTGAAATTTTAATATCAATTAATTTTCAAGTTTTTATTTTGTGCATTTTCTTGTCTTATTTTATTGGCTTTATTTCAATTATGATTAAAATATCTGGAAATTAAAAGTTTATTTTCTCGAAAGAAAACTATTGTTAAATCTCCTGCTAATTAAATCAATATGAAAGATTTTTTATAACTTATGTATTCAGGATGGTTTTTTTTTGTAAGCTACCTTCTCTATTGTAATGAATAAGTTATCCTCATAATCAATTATAGTCAACTATTAAACTTTTATAGCTAATAATTTTCATTTATCTGTTGTAATTGATAAATCAACTTTTTATATATTTGTTTCTAAGTAATTTTAAAATTATTTTTCGTTACATGAAATTCAATCAAAATTTTTTATAATTATCGATATTAATCATATAATTATTAGACTCTTCTTTTAACATCCCATTTTGGGTTATGTTTTTTAATGAGTTTAAATATTATTTTATTATTATTTAATATATTTTATATACTATAATGCCAAATTAATCATTATTTAAATAATAAATTATAAAAAATATTAATTTTAATACAAAAAAATAAATTATTATTAAATTTCTCCAGAAAAAAAATTTATCAATTATTATATTATGATTATTTAACTTATTTAATTTAACATCACTTCTAGTATAATCAACTGTTTAATCTAAATTAAATAACATTTATTAATTATTGTTAAGAGTAATTTATTTAAAGATTTTTAATATTAAAATTTTAGTAAATAATAAGTGATACCCCAAAATTTTGAGAATATTTTAATATTGTTTCTTCATTATAAAGAAAAATACATAATACTTTTTAATTTTATAAAGAATTTCTTTTTACTTTTCTAATACATCTAAAACCTTTTTGATTTTCATTCCAAGTATTAATATTTATCTATAAATATTTAGATATTTATTTTATCTTTTTAAATAAATATAATTACTATTTAATCTCATTTTAAATTAAAATATTAACTTATTTTTAATAAACATTATTAAAGATATAGTAATTTCTAGAATCGTTATGAATATTAAAAAGATAAAAATATAATATAATAAATTAAGAAATTTTTTAATTTCATACTTAATTATTAATTAAATCTTCAATGTCAAATATATGCACCTTGTTGTTTGCTGAATTATCAAGATCAATAATTATAAGAGATTTTGTAAAGGTATTTTCTCCTATTGTGAAAGCTGAGATAATTTAATATAAAAATGAATATAATAAGGTTAGGAGTAGCAGTAGATAAAAAATAAATATTAAATAATATGCAAGTAATTTATTAAATAATGAATTTAAAGATATCCAGACATTATTTCATATTTGTAAATTTAATTTATTATTGTAGGATTGCATTTGAATTGGGATAATAATTTAATAATTATTTAATAAGGAATTAAATTTGTGGCATTTAACTTTGGTGAAATTTAGACAATATGGTACTTGATCGATAGGCAATTCAAAATCAGCTGGACTTTACTATTGGCTGCACCCTTCTATCGCATTCCTGAAGCGAGATAACTCGACTTTAATTTTGGGTGATTTGTTTAGTTGATTTTAATGCCAAAATTAAAGTCGAGTTATCTCGCTTCAGGAATGCGATAGAAGGTTGCAGCCAATAGTAAAGTCCAGCTGATTTTGAATTCTCTTTCGAACATGTACCATATTGTCTAAATTTCACCAAAGTAAAATGCCACAAATTTAATTCCTTATTTAATAATTATTAAATTATTATCCCAATTCAAATGCAATCCTGCAATATAATAGTTTTTTCTTATAAAATTTTGCGAATAAAGAAAGTTGAATCAACTTTTTAAAATAATCAAAAATATAAAAAAGATTAAAAATCAATATTATATTCCTAATTAAATTCATTCAATAAATTGGATTACAAATTCTATTAAAATATGATCTATAATCATAATATATATTTACACATATTGTAAATTTCATAAAATAATATGATTTATTTTACCAAGAATATCATGATTGATTAAGATTCATTGTTTGAAAAAAAAAGTATTCAAATAAAATAATGTATTTTATAGTGGTGAAGGTGGGGAGAAGTATTTCTTCTCAGGGTACCTTCAATCTATTTTTGAAAAATTCACTTATTCTTAAGATGATATAATTAAAATGTTAAGAAATTTATATTTAACTATTTATTATTGCCGATATATCTTATGGAGGCTAATTATCTAAATTATTTTAGAACCTAAAAAACAGGTAAATTGTATAAATTATTTAAATCAGTAGTAATTGAAAATTCTGTCTTAATACTGGAAGTTTATTGTGGTTAGCCGGTCAGAATATTTTAATAAAATTCTTAAAATAATTTATTTATCATAATAATTAATTAATTATAAATTGAAATTAGAATCACGAGATTATATTTCTCTAAAAAAAAACACTATTTGATTATATTTTTATTTATACTTTTAGAATTTTAAAATAAACTATTAAAAAAATCAACTATAGAAACTAAGCTTAAAACTGCATTTTTTATGCACAAAATTCTATAACTTCTAGAATTAATTAAGTATTTTAAGTAAGGATGTTTTCATAAAAAATGTTTTTTAGCATTTTATAAAATTTAAATTTAAACTTAATTCTATTGTTTTAAATTAAATAAATTGAATAAATTCGAAAAATTTAAAATAGTACCCACCTCTATTAGTCGATCTTTAGATATTATTATATATTTATTCAGAATTTTTTATTTATTTTATTTGCTTGTACTAATGCTTAATTAAGCTTAAATTCAAATGACTTAAATCATAGAGAATCACTGTTGAGATTTTTAACTGTTTATAATAATCATTATCTCATTGAAATCTATTTCAGAAAGATTTCCCTCGAATCTAAAATAAAGAAAGAAACTCCTCACAAACATTATTAGTATTTAGACTTTCTTAGTAAAAGTTGAAACATGATTGAATATATTATGGGCTTTTCTTTCTAGATAATTTATTAATTATTATTTAATTTACATCACATTTTTTATTTTTTTAAATAATCACCATGAAGATGATTCAATTATAAAAAAAAATTGTCTGTTTTATTTAGAGTCTGTTTTTACCAGATTTTTTCTTTAAGCATAATTTATTAAGTTTTTAGAATCACAATTTGATGTTTCTTATATTTTCTTTAAAATTTTGATTAAATAATAATGATGCATATCTTTAATTATTTTTTTAAACTAAAAGAGAATATTCTTTTAAGTCTTAGTAATTTAAGATAATATTTTTTAAAAAATAACTATATTAGGATTAGCCATCTTACCCCTTCATGAAATCATATTTTAGAATGTAATTATCATATATCCTATTTCTAATATAAATTAAATACATTAAAACATTAATGAATTTAAATTGTTACTTTAAATTGAAATATTCATTGTTTGTAAAATATCACCAGTAATTGCATTAACTTCTGCAATATGTACATACTAGACGCTTGCTAAATCTAGAGGTCCAACGAAATAAATTTTGTCTGAAATTGCCGCTTTAATATATATATATATATATATATATATTTTAATTTAATTAATTTGATTTAAAGATAATGAATTCACATTATTTATTTTACATAGCATAGATATGTGTAAATTAATATTTTTTTAAAATATATATCTACCTATAAAATATAAAAGTGCATTTATTATTTTGTTTAATGTTTGAATTATTAGTATTCTCAAAATAAAATATATTTATAATCTTTATTCAGAAATTATAATAGTATATTTTTTTGTGCGTATATTAATTCCTGAAATCTATCAATAAATTGAACTAATTACAAATTTGAAATTAAAATGAAATTTCTACAAAAATAAGACTTAAAAAAATTAACATTTTATATTTTCGCTGCATCTAAAGCTAAAATTATTAATTCTTTTTTTTAAAACATACTTTATATTTTTTCAATTTAATTTAAAATCTTATTATTTTTCATTTTTGAGTTGCTTAAATTTAGATTACTTTTTTTTATTGTACTTCAATAGAAAAAATTTAATATAATAATTATTAATGAATTTAAACTTAAATCAATAGACATTTCTGAAAATTAATTTTACATAGATTTTTGGTTTTGATCAGTAAATTGATTCGAATCCGTTAAACTTGGGTCTCTGACACCATATAATCTTAGAAATTAATAATTTTAGTTTTAAAGAATGCTAATATACAAATTGACTGATAATTTTATGAAAAATATCTTTCGATTTAAATATTTTCATTAAAATACTCTTAAACCTTTATTTAAAAATAAAATAATTAGATTTAAATATTATTTATACCATAAAAATAATCTTAATCTAAAGTAATTTTGAAATTAACAATATAATATTATTGATATTGTAATTCTATGCATATTTTAATATTATGCAAAGCTATTGATATTCTTAAAATATTATTATAATTTCAATATTTTTAAATCAGATTTACTCAGAAAAGATATTTAATTTAATTTTATTTATGATTAATTTGAAATAACTTTTGCATTGAAAATTTATAGATAAAAATGATGCTTATTAAGAATCAACAAATTCAAAAATATTATTCATATAATGTGAAATAATTTATTATAAAAAATTGAGATGTAAGAACACAGTTATTCGCAAATAATAACAAATAATTATTTTTTAATACTAGCCCCAATCTTATTTAAATGGGCTTCTTTTTGAATAATTTTTTTTAAACTAATAGACTTTTGATAGCATTCTCAATTTCATTTATTGGAAATAAATAAAATAATGTAGATTTAATTAAGAGAGGGAAAAGAAATAAAGAAATAATTTAATATTTTAATATAAATGTTTATGTAAGAATAATGCATTTATAATTGTTTATTTAATTTTATTTTAACAATATTCAATTTAATTATTTTTAATTATACAAAAAGGCTACTCTATTATAAATATTGTGTATTAATAAACTATATCACAAATTAAAATTCTTTATTAAGTTATATAAATAATCTTTAATATAAATTATAAATTTTATTATAATTTTTACTATCGATATTATATTTATATAAACTTAAATTAAATAATTATTTGTTAAATCTCTTTTGCAATCTCATCTTCTCTTGAGTTCTTATTTATAGAATTAAAAATTATATCCAATAAAACATTTCAAAACTTCTAAATATATAATAAATCATTTTAATTCTTGTGAATTAGGAAACACTGAAATCACCTTGGTTTATCTCATTTTATTTATTTAATAATTTAAAACAGCTTCATTATAATTTTATAACATTTTAAATAATATTATCTTTAAGTTTCTTTAAATTTAATTTAATTAAAAATATTAACTTAATTTGTCTTGAATTAAACTCTGCATTCAAAAAATTGAATAAATTAAAAAAAATAATGATAAAAATTGTAGAATTTAGAGAAAATTTATAAAGTACAATGTTGAATTCATTCAAAATAATTAAAAACTTTAAATTTGTAAAAAATTGTGAAAAATTGGAGGAATGATAAATTAATATACAACTAATTCTTTTTAATTAATTAATCTAGCTACAAGTTTTACTCACTAATCAAACTACTGCTCAATCTAGTCTAGGATAACTTTCCCTGACTCCTGAAGCACTTAGTAAAATCTGCCTCGTCTAATCTCCTCTGCCTACGGCTTGATGTTCGCGGCGTACCAGGCATTGAGCTTGTCCGCCTCCAAGGTCTAGTACTGCTTCACGAGGAGAGTGAGGATCCTCTCTGGGAGCAGGGGACACTTGGTGAAGATAAACCTGAGGAATTTTTGTAGCTGGTCTTCGGAGTTCTCCATCAGCAGTTGCAGCCTGTCCTGTATCTAATAGACCTTTGACTGGGGGGTTAGCTTCTTGTAGGCGCCGGGGTTGCTCCTCTTCATAGAGTGATTGATGTCCTGCTTGAAGTGTTGTAGATCTGAGCGTGCTCCAGTTACCACCTACCAATGCCATGCCATAAGTGCTTCAGTCTCGTGAGCTGCGGGTGCCTCTGATCTTATCATGATTTTGTTTACCACGGGCAGCTCTGGAAATGATGCGAGGTGATGACGGTACTCGTGAATAAGAGCAAGCTGATCTCTGACTTGGAAGAGGGACTGCATGAGCTTGGCCTATTCCTGGGAGCTGGTGGTCTTGTCATCCTGAGATTGTTTTTATCTCTGGAGGGTTTGGGGCCATGTTTTCTCTAATCAAATTTAAATTTTAAAGATAATGTATTATAGATAGTCGTTTATTAAGTGTATTTAACCGGTTTGAATTAGACTGTTCGGATACCCCCCCATGTGCCTGGAATTTTTTCAAATTCCAGGCACATGAATCTGGAACCTGGAATTCCAGATCTGTATCTGGAACGGTTTTCATATGCCTGGAATTCGAAAAAATTCCAGGCACATGGGGGGTATCCGACTGTTCTGATAAAAAATACTTACCCCAAATTTATCACATAGGATTTTTTCAAGAAAACAGTATTGCAAACGATAGCAAAAAAGAATTTTTCTGTTGAGGGGCTGGCAGGACACACGCGAATATCCATGTTTTTATTTACTGAGATGGGGCATCCGACTTAGACCTCTATAGCGGGGGCCGAGATAATGGAGTATCAAAATTTGGGAAAAGGCCTTTGACTTCCTCCCCAATTGACTTTGAAGATTTCAAAAAGTCAATCGTAAATCAGACATTCTCGAGGCCCAAGTGGTGGAGGGTGGCTATTAAGGTCCGCAGGTGCCCTGTGGGAGCCAGCGCATGTCCATGCGCGTTATTTGCACAGCCAGGTCTCTGATATACTTGCCCAGTTGTTGGCCAAACACATCTTGTGGAGTGCCCCTGCCCTGTGAATGTAGTTCTTTTCCTATGCCGGGAGGGCTCCTTAATCCAAAGGGGTCTGCAAGTGACTCAGCAGAATCTCACTTTTACTATAAGAAATTTAGAAGTACCATTAGTCTTACTGTTAAGGAGGCACAGGAGTCCTCAGTCAATCTGAAAAATATTCACGAATATCTTAGTTAGCAGATAATCTTTTTATCGAAAGCGATGTCGTAATTGCAGCTGAACTACCTGGAAATGCGGACCAAGCTCAGAAGCAAGAGGAATCTGTATCTCTTACTCATGAACGAAATTTAATTCATGTAGATGATTTGAGTGCTTAAACCCCTTTGTATAGTACATCAGGAGGGACCAGGTCATGGTGTGGACAGTGCAGTTGATCGAGAGGACCTCTATAACAAGGTATTTGGGGTCTCTTAATGTCTCTCTTATTATTAGGTAAGTCACCACCCCATGATGACTTTCCTTCATTTTGATCTGCACTTCCATCAAAGGACAGTGCTGAGGGCGAGTCAGTCGTTTTAGTAAATTCCATTTACTGGGAAGAGAACATGTGCTTATTTATAGTAGTCTGCTTAATATAGTTTTTGCTTATATATTAAAAAGGACCCCACCTCTAACCTTGGGTACGCCCTGTAACGATTCTAATTGCTCCTTATGTCCAAGCACAGGATCTAAGGCTCCTATAGGGTCCCCTTCTTTCTCATTTGGCGTCCTCAATGCAAGCTCAAGACTCTGCTTTACAACATGGCGCTCGATCTCCTTCGAAATGTGGACCCAGTGGTGATTGACTGTGTGTGCGTTGAAGAGGGTCTTCAAGATCTCGACGAAGCTTTGAATGGAGTGCTCTTTGAGGGAGATGCTTTACAGTAGACATGCAATCTTCGGGGCCAGCTCCCACCATCTCATCGTAGGCTCTTCGCCCAGCTCAAGGTCCATCCCCGGCGGCAGCACGGAGGGCGACAGCTGCACAGAGGGCGAGGCAGAGGCGGCTCATAGTGTTCCTTCACTTAGGGCTATGTCTTATCCATGGAGTCTCAGTCCATAAGCTAGAATTAATAAATTTTAAATTTGATTAATAATATTAAAAGTCTTAAATACTCACTTTAAAAATTTTGGGAGCTAGTCATTATTTTAACTATGGTCTTATATAAAACCCCAAGAGTAATATTTTAAGCAATTTGGGTAAATAATTTATAAATAAAATTAGAGATATTATAATAAATACGTTTTAAATAAGTATTCTACAAACGATTTGCATTAATAAGAATTAGAATGTACAATATATAATTTTTTAATTTGACTTAGGTAAGAATAAAAAGTGAAACCCCATTAGGAGAAATGCAAAAGTGATAGATAAAAAAAAATAAATATTAAGCTTCCAATTAGAGCCTGGATTATAAGAGAAAAACTAGAAGACAATAATAATACCTCTGGAACTTTTAAAGTAATTCCAGCAGAAAGTGAATCAAGTAGCTAATAACTACCACTGAAAGTTTAAATTGAGAATGTGCCAGTCGGAGTTGTGCTGATTGGATTTGTTAGCACGCATGCTATGAGAATTTAAAAATATGTCAGCTGGTAGAATTGCACTCAGTAGTATTATTGTGATAGTCCTGCTACTTGATGTACAAGCATAGATTTTACCTTTACTGGAAATGATCTAAAGAGAGTAAATATGGTTATCATTGTGTTGAAATTTCATGCATAAGTGCAAGTTTTGAATCCTGAATTTATTGAAACCTCGTTATTTGCAGTGATTTAAAATGAGCCTTCAATTAGTGATTAATTAATTATAGTAGCGAAGATGATAAGTCTAGAATTTGTACATTGAATCGTTGAGGTTTCTGATTGCACTCCTAAGAAAACAGGGTTTATTGTTATGTTTAGGCTTAAATTAATCTATTAAAAATTTTAATACTAAAAGCTTTAATAACTTACAAAATCAGTATTGCAGACGAATTAGTGGGTGAATATGACAATGAGACACTGCTAAAAAAAACTAGTATAGTCATTAGAGAGCCCTTGAAACGACGCATCTTCCTCTAATCTGCGATACAGATAAGTATTCTCAAGGCCGAGATAAACGTGAAATACAAATGGTCATGGAGTGGCAGTTGATAAGAGTATTGGTGATTCGTGAGTTCTTGAAAGTATGTGGCCAAAATCAGATTGGAACTTACAGATTCAGACCTCCCGCAGGCACTGGTGTCTAAAGCTAAAGACTAATGAGTACGTGGGCGCACATTTGAGCCTTCTCGTGGCCTTATTCGATAATGGTATTTAATGATATCGATTTCCTCTGGTATTGATAGGATTTCTCCAGGCGGATTCCTAATAGCTCTAAAACTAATCTCTGGCAATCAAAGCACCAAAATTATTACTGGTAAAGCTAGTCATCCTGAATCTCAATTGTAGAAGGTCTTTCCTGGTACCACAGATTTTTATTTATTTTAGTACCATGATGCAGTTGTATATGAGCTTTTTGGACCTTTAGACCAAGCTCTCAAGCAGGAAATTATGTAAACCATGCTAACTTCAAAACTTAATGTATCAAAAATGCTAGTGTGGTTGTATGTCGTTTTACTTATGAAGTTGACTTTATTAGCTTAAGCGACAAAGTCAATTGAAACTAAGACATAGAATTTTACTGAATTAGCGAGGTTAATTGCACTTTTTCAAACTTTGTCAATGATATCAAGGATTTTAACGTAGCTGCCAGTATCAGCTGCAATTGTAGAATCAAATACAACGCTAACATTATAGCTCACTCTATCCTTCGCTTCGTCAATGCAAACGAAAGTTCCTTTAGTGCAAAGAGCTTAGAATGTGTGCATTGTTACTGGGCATTATTCTCAGCAAACTAGGTCAACACCATCATTTCTAGCTTTACAAGGAGTGTAGCCCAAATAAGCTTGCTCTTCTTCATCAGCTGAACATCCAAGTGGTTCTCCCACTCCTCTTCCCTAGGCCAGTTTATATCATGAGAAGACAACGTCAATTTACTAATTATAGGTATCAGAGAAGCTTCACAGCAAGCAGTATTATGGAAACTTTCTCTACATATAGGGTACCAGAGCAATCCCCATTATTTACAACCAGTTTCCTTGTGTCATTATCGCAAGATGATTTTGATGTAAAGTCAACTTCTCCACTGCTGGTGATGGCTTCAAGCAATCGACTCCAGTGTCCGTAAATCCAGAAGGACAGTATTATCAGCAAACTGACACTATACCATAGTAGTTTTCCTTTCACAATGAGTAGCACAATAAGCCGTAATTCATCTATGCCTGGTTTTCATGTGTGAATGACTCTCACTACTTCTCTTCCGTTTTGATCTTCCCAGTAATTATCATGGCACTAGCAAAGCTGATAATGCCTACTAAGGATAGAATTATTCCTCTGTTCATTTTTTCTAAATATTATTATTATTATCAAAATTATAGCAAATCCTTCTTTAAATTTTACTCTTGGGGTTTTATATATATATAAAGGGGTTCTTCACAAATCAACAAGAAACCAAATATTTATAATAATATACTTGAATTCAAATTTAAATTATGAATTATTTAACTTTCAAATTCAAAAGCTATTTACTCTTTTATATAATTTATTATTAAATAGACAAATAATATCACTGTGTATTGAAGTAAAATGATTGATCAAAATAAATTTAATTATTTGAAATAATTTCTTAAAATATGAATTCTAAGCGACTAACTTTTGGTTTTAACTCGCTCATTCAATTATTATTGATAAAATAATTTAATTTTTTCTTATAAAGGTACAAGACTTAGGGTTTTATTTACTATAAATATTAAATAATTTACATTTAAATGATTAAAAATTCATTGAAATATTGTATTTTATAAAAAAGTCTTAATAAGTGATTAGGTAGGTTTAGAATTAATGAAATAAATTTCAAGTAAAATTTTATTCTATGACTATTATCTAAATTTATTTAATTAAAAAATTTTATCTCAGTCGATGTTCCATAAATGAACAGTAATATTTAAATTATTATTTAATTATAAAAATGATTAAGACATCATTTATGATAATATTATTAATTTATACTTTATAATTATAGGTTAATTTTATTCAGATTTTAATTAAAATATTTATTTTAAATGATAATAATTAACAGTGAAGTTGAGGTTTCAAAAATTCTTGTAGAGGCTTGCTTTAGTTAGTTGTATTTTATAATTATTTTAAGATTAGTGAACTTAATTATGAGTGAATTTTTAAATAGCATAAAAAAATCATATTTGGTTGGTTTTGAAATTCATTTTATTTCTCAAGATTTATATATAATTTAATTCAATATTTTAAACATTGTATCAGAAGTAAATTAAAAGAAATATAGTTTGATCATCTAAATGTCAATGATGATTTTTTAATTTCATAAATAATGATATAGTTTTAGATTTTTCCTTTCTTAACTTTTAAAAATACTTATTAACAGCTGAATATTTCAAGTCTTTAAAAAAAGGTTTAATGACTATTAGGTCAAAATATAAACATATAGACTCTAATTTAAATATATTATATATGTCTTGCACATATAATAAAAAATATTAAATAATAAATTCTATTTATATCCAGGGATTAAGAATGCTTGTTAAACTCGTCCAGTATCATAATCAAACTTAACAATTGTTAAGGCTTAGAAAAAAGCATTTAAACTTAAAAAATTATTTAGGGATATCCACTCAATCAGGAAATATTTGGTTCCAGATTTTTATATTGCCATACGTATATAATACCTTAATTTGAATTTAATATCTTGAACGTTTTTAAATCTTGAGTTCTATATCAAAATGTGGAATTTTTTATAAAGTTCTTTTGATTTATATATGTATTATAGAAGGAAAAAATAAGATTTTCTTTTTAATGATTTATCTTTATAATATTTAAGTTATTAATTTTGCTGATACTTATCTACTTATTTGTCTTATATAAACTATAAGTTGAAGGGCATTAAATAATATTTAAAGATTAAAAATACATAGTCAGATCAATAAAATTCTAAGCATATAATTTTTATTAGAAATTGATAATTTATTGAAGTAAATCCAAATCATAAATTATATTGTATGGAAGTGTATTATATATAAATTAATTATCAAAACTTAATACCTTAATGAATCATAAGTTTAGCTTAGTAGTGATTTCACAAAATTATTAAACACAATGACTTTGAATGCTTAATATAAAATTTTTAATAAAGAAAAACTGTTTTATCCAAAATAAAAATTAAAGTTGCTAGTCTTCCTTTTGTGATAGTCCAGCTAAGTAAAATAAAATTTTAGATATCTTAATATAAGCTTCATTAATATATGTTATTTGTGATAGAATTTCTAAATCTTTTTCAAGATCACTTCATTTTTTAGATTTGGTAACAATTATTATTTTAATGAATTTAACCAATTCAAAAATATAATACTTTAAGTATATCCGACTACATATTTATAAACTTAACCCTCTTAAGTAAAATCTCTCATAAAATAAATAAATCTAATCATTAATTCTCATATAAACAAAATGAAATGAAACTTTTCTTACAAATGTTTTACTTTTATTGTTAATTAATCGCTGAAATTTTTAAAGACATCGTTTTACCTGAAATCTTAACCATAAAAACACTGAAGATTTTTGTGAATTTAAGAAAATTGTTTATACTTAAAATTAATATAGAAATTCAATACATATTATTTTAGTGAATTATATGTGGGTAAATTTATATATCTGAATCATTGAATTTTTAAATGAATTTTCATCTCAATTTCATACCTTAAATCATGACCTATTGGTCTAAAAATCCTAACTCAAATCTTAAACATTGTTTTTTGTGAAGATTTCACAAAAACTATATATTAATATTTAGGCTACTGATCTTTGAAATTTTCCAGATTTCGATTATGAAATCAATTCTAAATCTAAAATGGGTTTCAGATTTAAATCTAAAATATTTTGACAGATTCTGAACATTTATCACAGATTCTTAACATCGCACAAATCTGAAGCCCAAAGAATTCCTTATTTGAGGGGGTTTCCTTATTTTGATTGTCAAATTCATTTAAAAGTAAATAATAAATAATATTAATTTCTTTAAAATATTTTATATATATAATAAGAATTGAAGAATAAAAATTCCATCCATATAGTTTTGTTTCTTCATAGAAATAAAGCATTATATTTTAATGATTTTTCAATATATAAATGAAAATTAATAAAATATAATTATTTTGATTTAGTTTATCTATCTCAATAAACCAAACACTAAATTATCTTCATTTCCCATAGAGCTACATTTTAATAATAATACATGCATTTTTTTTAATTTGAGGATTTTCAAAAATTACTTTTCGCATATTATTAAGCCTATTTGTATTATTTATATAAATTTCTAATCTATCAATAATATTAAGACTAGCTGGAGGGTATTCGAAAAAAAGATTCCTAACCAGCTTAATTTTCTTTTTGAGAAATTATTTATCTAATTCCTATTTCGATTTAGAATCGATTATAATTGTATTGTATATGAATTCATATTATAAAGCCCTTTAATTAATTGAATTCCTTTTTATTTCACATAAAAAGATAAGGTAACATAATTCAGTTAATTTTTATATTGAACAAGCATGAGATTTCAAAGTTTAATTAACTTAAACTGCTATAATAGTTTATAATAAATTTTATTCAATTTCCCAATCTCTGATTGATTTTTATAATAATAAAATATTTTTTCTCTGATTCTATTTATTTTCTAAAATAATTTATTAATATAAACTCTGTAATATAATTATTTACTTAATATAAATCTTTATATACTTTTTATATTAATAAATTCATTTTATCAATAAAATATTTATATACAGATTAATTTATATAATTTACCAATCATGAGATATTTTTGTAATTTAGATTTTTATAAAAAGTTAACATGATATAAAAATTAAATGTTAAATATGAAACATATCAAGATATCCATAATATTCATATCTTTAAGGATGAATATGTTTGTTTTTAAATTATTCCCATCAACTTCTATTCTGCTACACTCAAAACTCCAAAACCATTTCAGTAGCTTGATTGAGTTTTTGATTGATAAAAGTAGACTATTAGTGCATACATTATTAGGGTTTTATTACGGTTTATGTAGAGGTTTAATGTTTAAATATTAGTAATTTAAGTGAGTATAACAAGCGAGTTTTTAAAATATTTCACTCAAACATAAGCTTAGAGTCATGTGGCAGTTCTCTGAATTTTATCTTTCTAAGTTGATGTTTGATTGTTTCTATTGTTTGTTAATTCTCTTAGCTTGGCTTGATAATAGTTGAGTATGCAAGTTCTCTGAGACCTCCATTTATTTTATTTTTATCGAGATATTGTTTGATTCTCTGCTTAGAATCTCTCTCACCCCTGCAGCTAAAGTAATCGTTTCTTGGCATGTCGCTCTCTATTATTATTATTACTGCTAGAGCCCAGATATCCCATTAAGTGTCTCCTATCTCTCAATCCTCTCTCTCTCGTGGGAAATATCCAGGAGTGCCGTATACATTTCCTTATGCAGAGGCTTGCACTCTTTGAGCTCTGTTGAAGTCAATAATATAAACTCTAAGAGGCTGAAAGTTCATCATGATGTTCTCTGGCTTTAAGTCTCTATGAACATAACCTAGCTTGTGAAGCTCTTCAATCCCTTCAACTATCTGCTATACTATCTAGCTAATTTATCTCTGACATCTATTGTCAGATAAGAATTCTCTGTAAGTCATTTCAAGTAAAGGAAGCCTGAAGGCTACATGATCTTTACCAAGTAAAATAGCATCAAGCTAGATGATATGCCTGCACTCATTTAACTTTGCCTTTTAAAGAGCATAATATTCATTAGCAAATTCCATTTGGAACTTGTCATCAGCAAGGAAGTAATTGAAAGGATATATCTTATAAGCATATTATTCATCATTAATGACTCTCTTCTCTATTTTATCTTCAAGAGTGAGGTAGCTTTCTAGGCAAGAATCTAAGTCAATAATTTTTAATATAGGAATCTTCATTGCCTCTATTTTAACCATAATTTTATTGATCTCAGAGACTGGAAAGTTCTTGACTGCTTTCTTCATTTTAACTTACTTCTAGACTTCAACTCTAAGAGACTCCACTGGGTTTCTTGATCTTCTCTTTTAGAGGAATCTATTCCCTGTAGGTTCATGAATAAAGACAAAACTTTAATTGTGCTTTTTCTTTAAGTGCACTTTGAGGTCTCTAGTATGAGAATATGGCTTCTCACAGAACTCACAGACATACTTCCCATCTTTCTTTTAATGCTTGAGATATAACCTTGGCATATCGTTGTGTATATCTCTCAAGTGTCTCTTATAAGTTGACTTGTAAGGGAAAACTTTATTGCATTCTTTGCATTAATAATCAACTTTGGCTGGGATTTATTAATGCTCTATGGCGGGTTGTTTAACCTCCTCCTCAATTTGTACAGCTTCTTTGATAACCTCCTACTTAACTTATATTTAAATCTCAAAGCTAGACTGGTCAAAGTTGTCATAAGTAGGCTCCCACTGAGTACAAGCGTCTTCTGGTCTCTACTTTTCTTGGTTGCTAGAATGATAACTTTTATTGGCTTGATCCAAGTAATGCCGCTCTTCTTAACAGGTTAGCGCTCATTTTAGTTTGCTGATATATTTTATTATAATAATGATAAAATCTACCTAGATAAACTATAGTAGTCGAGTATAAGACATTCTGGTAGATTCTTTGCTGAGAGGTAAGAAAATTAACTAACCATAAAAGACTGTAAGTTGACATATTTTATGAGAATTTTATACATTTTAGTAAATTAAAATACTCCTAATGAAGTTTTGTTTCTCTAGGATCCTCAAATCAAGTTTAAACTTAAATTGGAGGTAAAGTTATTAAACATTTTTTTAATTAATATGCTCCTAATTAAGTTTTAACCTTTAAATTTAACTCCTGATAAAGTTTGAACTTAATTTGGAGGACCTCCTAAAATAATTAAACATTATTAGGAGCAATTTAATGGAAATTCAGTGGCTGGCACAAAGAGAAGAAACATGGGCCCAAGAAAGCCATAAGAAGAGGAGAAGAAAGAGAAGCCAAATCTCTTTACGGGCAAATTTAATATGTGAACTTATTCATTCACTTAAATCTAAAACTTATTTATAAACACAAAATCTACCTTCTCTTGCGCATACTTTAGCTTTATCATCGCTGACTCTCATAGCAGACTTTTAATAAAAATCGACTGTATCTATCTTTAAATCATGCATCAGATAATAGAGCAGTAATTTCTTATAATTATAGCCTTTCATATTCCTTTCTTTGGTCTTTAGTTTTATGAACTGACAAGTTATCAACGAATAGAATAATCTCTTAGTCAGCGTACTTATCTCTGAGTTATTGCAAGAACTTAATATATTATTCAGTCTTTATAGAACGAGGGTGAATAACATAAGTCTCGAGGCCACTATCTTCACTTATTCCACCAAGAATAGCATGAGTTTATACCTTAACCTTTTAGTCATAAACTTCTATATTACTATACCTCTTGTACCAAGACCTTGATATAAAGGTATTGAATGTAAATACTGCCTCATCAGCGTGTATGAACTTTATATTATGCTCTTAAGACCTCTGCATTTAATCGAATATATAATTTAAATTAGTCTTATAAAATGGAACATTAAAATCAATCACTCTCTTAATGCGATTGACTGTCTTGTAAGATATTGTAGGAATACATTTGATTTGGGAAAAATATTTATAATTAATAAATTAAATAATTAAAATCGTGGCAGTTAACTTTGTCCTAACCTAGACAATATGGTACTTGTTTGAAAGAGAATTTAAAATTAGCTGGACTTTACTATTGGCGGTACCTCTCTATCGCAATCCTGAAGCGAGATAACTCGACTTTAATTTTTGGTGATTTGTTTAGTTGATTTTAATGCTTTAATTAAAGTCGAGTTATCTTGCTTCAGGGATGCGATAGAGGGGTACCGCCAATAGTAAAGTCCAGCTAATTTTGAATTCTCTATCGAACAAGTACCATATTGTCTAGGTAGGACAAAGTTAACTGCCACGATTTTAATTATTTAATTTATTAATTATAAATATTTTTTCCAAATCAAATGTATTCCTACAATATTCTGTTCTTTTTATATATGTTGGCTATCGATTAAGCATATATGTGAAGCTCAGGAAATTTTCGATGAAACATCACAGCCCTCTAGGCTAGAGAGAAATGAGCCCAGTATTTAAGAGTCTTTTCATTAATAAGATATTCAATATGATGCTGTTAAAATTTTAAGGGTCTCTTAGGTTTAGAATTAAGATGCTATCTCTTTAAATTCAATGCTTATAGACAGTGAGACCTCACAGTTGCTGGAGATTTATGGAGTAGCCTTGCTATAGGCGTGTAATTCAGGATAGGCTTGAGTTGTTCATTATATTCATCACATCCATATCGCAACTTAAACAATAAATCTATATAGTCACTGTCGTAGATTGACCCCTTACCTCGCATATACTCACTTAAATTACTAATATTTAGACATTAAACCCCTTTATAAACTCTATTATAACCCTAATAAAGTATGCACTGATAGTCTATTTTTATCAATCAAAAACTCAATCAAACTACTGAAAGGGTTTTGGGTTTTGATTAGTCCTTACAATTTCTAGACTAATTAATGAATGACAAATATTTTTCACTAGTTAGAGGTTGTTATGCTTTATAATACTAACTATTTTTTTAAAATTAATTATAGTCTTACTAAATTCAATTTTTTGTTTTATATTTTAATTTTATGCCACGTTTATCTTATATTTTAGTTATATGAATTTTTTGTAGTTTTTTAATATTTGAAATATAAAAAATCTTTATTAATTTCTCACATGAATTATTTCTTTTTATTTTTTTATTAATTGAATGCATCCAGCTTATCATTCCATTGATATTAGTCTTTAAGATATAAGCTGCTTTTAAATAAATTAGTAATCTCAATTTCTTAAAATAATGAATTAAATCTTAATAAAATAATATTATTAATTCAATTTTTTTTAAGTAATTTTTAAATTTAGTTTTTATTTAAAAAATTAATCAATTATATGAAATGTCAATTTATTATTATATTTATTATTAAAAAAATATAAATTAATTTGCTGCAAAATTTATTTCTTAAATTTTTGATTTTAATAATATAAGTTAAAGCATGACTTTGATTTTTATTTAAGATAATCATAATTTACAAGTTTTATTAAATCAAAATATTATTTTAAATTAAACTGTATGCTTCAGTTAAGGTTAGACTTGAGTATTACTTATTATTCTTTTCCTGTAATTAGATTTCAAAAATATGAAAATTTATGTGAACATTAATTTAATAAGTAAATAGTTAAAATTTACTAAGTTCTAAGAGAAAAAAAATAGATTATCATATTGCAGGAATGCAGTCAAATTTGTAAAATTATATGTGTCTAATAATTATAAAGAGGAAGTTAAGGATTATCATAGTGGACGAGCTTGGACTTTTTAATATATAATTAAAAGTTGACTAGTTTTACTATTAAATAAATATTTTAACAAATATTTCAATCGAATTAGCTCGACTTTGATTAAATAAATTTAAATTGCTTCAAATTAAGTAATTTCGATTGAAAAATTAGATAAAATAGTAAACATAAATTTCAGTTTTAGTTAAGAAAATTTCTTTTTCTTAAGGCTTAGTTTGTCAATTTTGGAAAAGTTTAACTGTCATAAATTATAGCAATGGTATATTCCTTTTTATTTTAATTTCCCAATACAAAATAATATACTTTTTATTATATATTTGTAACAACCCGTTTTATACAATATATTGATATCCAATATTATATTTCAAATAGATTAAAATCCTAATTGTGCAAATTAAATTATTAAATTTTCATCAAATAATTGGCAAATTAGTTTCTAAATCTATGATATAAGAATATATTATTTTCTCTAAACAAAAATTTAAACTATATTCTTTACTATTAATGAGTTCTAATACAATTAAGTTTAATTAATTTAACAATTTTAAACTAACCATTATTAATATTCTCATTTTTTAATAAGTGGATACATATCTTTTGATGTTTAAAACTAAAAATTTATTGAATTATAAAATTAATAATTAACAAATAAATTTTTAATCAAAATAAATCTTGTATTTTCTATAACAATAAAAAATTCTAATTATTATTCTATTTAATAATTAAAATATTTGTTTTTATATATATTGTAATAGTTGTTATATAATTTTAATTATAAACCAAAATCTTAAATTATTCTAATGAACTTATAATAAAAACTTTTTTGTTGTTTTAATTGAACCACACATAAGTATACTAAGGTCAGGTTTAATGTCAGGTATTTCTCCAATCAAGCTTTCAATGAAGTGTGATCCTATATTTTAATATATTAAAACCATTTATATTAATATGTATAAATTTACATAATACTTTTTAAATATAATAATTTATGTAAACATTAAATTAATTTAGTTTTTTATTTAGAGGAGATAAATTTTTTATTTTCCTTTATGTTTTTAATAAAATTATTAAATTTATTTATAACTGATTTTTATCCATAGACAATAAAATCTTGGCCTTCTTTTCCTAATACTTTTGGGAAAGTTTTTTCGGATTACTGTGTGCATTGAAATTATATTGTAATACTTAAAATAATTTATTTTATTTTATGCTTGATAAAATAATCAATCATTATGCTTAATATTTTATTAAAGATATTTGTAAATATTTTTTATCTAGTAAAAAGATGATTTTTTCTTTTTAGAATTGAAATTTAGATAACAATTTTTTAGTTAATAAAGCAATAGATAAAATTTATAAAATTTTTAAAATATATAATTAATCACTAAATCCAATATGAGGTAAAAATATTATAAATTTTATCTGAATTTAAAACATACTGAAGTTGAAATTTAAATCTTATTTATTATTTAATAACTTACAATAGGAATAATACTGAAAAATTAATTTAAGTTATTGAAAAGTGTTTATGAATATTAATTTTTTTGCTAAACTTATATTATTTCCTTATAAAATATAATTAACAAACTAATAAAATGGGCTTTTTAAGTTATTGATTTAATCAAAATTTAATTCTTGAAATTCCTTAATATTTTGCTCTAATCATATAAATTTTACTAAATTAGTTCAATAGTACATCACAATTAATTTCATAAATGTGATATTAAATACAATTTTATATCAATTAAACACTTCAAAATAAATAAATAAATTCTCAAATTTAAGAAGTATTTATCTAATTATAAACAAAAATAATTTTACTCAAATTTATATCGCATTTAATTTTATGAGGAAGTTATAATAATTTTTTTTAAAAAATAGCATTATTTTGGGCTAAAACTAATTTTTTTATGAAATAATTTTATCACAACATAATCAATTTCTATCTCTAATTTAAACATATTCTAAATAGAATCTATATTATTAAAGATTAAGTTCTTGTCTATTTTCGAAATATTTCTAAATAGTCATGTTTACATTATAAAATATTATTTTTTGATTTTTATTTAGTGTATTGATTTAAGTTTTATTAACATTAAAACTATTTTCAAGAATATTTTTTTTCATGTATATATACAGATAAATATCTACTAATATATTTGTAATATTAATAAAAAAAAGAATTTTGGGTTAAATTAAATAATTTTCCTTTTCAAAATTATTTTAGTAAATTTAAATGATTAACTTTTTAATCTTTTTTTATGAGTAAAAATTAAAATTCTCTCTAAATTTAATTATTTGTTATTGATTTTGATTTTTGCATTGATTGATTAAATCAATAGGCTATTCTGGATCTCTTTCAATTTAGAAACCAACAACTGACACTATGCAATCATCACTTACTTCTCCTTCATATATGAGGCATTCCAAAAAGATTATATGATGAGTTTTTGTGGATTATTGACGATTTAGTACGAAAAACATGCTCAATAAATACAAAATTAGTTTCATAAAAAAATTATGATAGTCAGAAATAGAATTCTCCATCACCAATATTTATTTGGGTACATTTATTTTAAGATAAATAAACTCAGAATTATCAAATATTTTAATTTTTATATTCTATTATTCATTACTTAAATAAACAAAATGGATGTTTTTCAATCAATTCAATATAATATAAGGAATCATGAAGGTATTAAATTTTTATTTTTTAATTTGTATTGATATTATTATTAAAAATAAACTTCGATTAAGAATTATTCAAATCTTGCCCATAATATGCCGATCTTTCAATTTCATATTAAATTTTCACACTTCTCTATTATAATCTTTAATATTAGCTTATTTGCAGTGATGAGCTAGCTATAAGTCGTAGGTTTGATTCAAGGTCTCAATGAATAACAGTATGAAGTTGCTGATCTTTTTAATATTTTTATAAAAATATTCACTGTATAATTTCTTTTTCGAATTATTATTAATTCTTATCTTTTTGAATCTTAAATTCAAATAATAATCAATGAATATAAGTTGTTTATACAGAATTATTCACGGATCGTTGATTTAAGTAAAATAAATTTCCGAAACCTTCATCAAATTACATCAAATTATGAATAAATTTAAACTTTTAAATAAATGATTGATAATTATAATAATTTATTGAGCATGCTTGGATTATTCAATGTTTTATTTTAAAATTAACTTTAGATATAGTTTTAAAGATTTCTTTAATAAATTATTCTCTATTTATTGTTATCTTATAAACAATAAAATCATTAAAATCATTAGCAATCTTTGGGGTTTGGGAATTGATATAATATATTTAATTGATCTACAAAAATTTGGAGGAGTTACTATAACTAGTTATAAAGTTATAAAACCTTTTAGAGAAGAAATTATAATTATCATAATAATCAATACATAAAATGGAATATTATATAAAATAATATAATTAATTTTAACAAGTAAATTTTTTCATAAAAAATAACTTATGAATTTTCAATAGTATTTTATTAATAAATAAAAGTATTATAGTGCTTGAATTTATAAATTTGATTACTAACATTTTAAAATTTAAGTTATCAAAAATTTATATTATATTTTCAATTTTCAAGATTACCATTCTTTTCTATATCCTATTAATTTGTCTGTAAGATGGAACGATTTCGCAAGTTTATTTTCATAATAAATTCAAGAAAATTAATTGAAATGCCTTTATTTTTAATATC
>ARYC01003112.1:0-47565 GCA_000711775.1 Oxytricha trifallax | reverse complement strand
ATATTATGCTTGACTTTTCACCTCTCAGAGTAGTAATAATTGATTTCAATAGATCATAAAGAGTTCAAGCTTCAGGACTTGACAACGTTTATGGTACTCCTGGATACTTTTCAGAAAGGGAGGACTGGAGAGATGGTGATATTAAGCGGAATGTATGGACTCTAGCAGCAATTATTGCTGAATGCGATATGCAAAGAAATGATTACTATAGCTGTAAGAGAGAGAAAGATTCAAAGCAGAGAATACAGCAATATCTAGACTAGAATAAGATAAAAGGTAAAATGAAAGATATGGCTGAGCAGATTATCTTAAGACCAAACCACAGAGCATAGCAAGCAATAGACTAGATGATCAACTGGATAGGAGATATCAAATTTAGAAAATTAGCAGATGATGCCAAGGTATAGTTTGAGTGAATAGTAATAATAAACCCCTCTAATACACACTACTATACATAAAATTTAAACATTAAACCCCTACATAAACCCTATTAAAACCCTAATAAAGTAAGCACTAATAGTCTACTTTTATCAATCAAAAACTCAATCAAACTACTGTAAGGGTTTTAGGGTTTTGAATGTATCAATCAAGAATAACAAATTCAAATTAATTTTTATTTTGTTTACTAAAACAAACTTGATAAGATCATGCTAGCCTAAGAATAACAACTGGCTAGAAAGATAAAAATTTGGATCACTTTGTACAATTCTAAGCTTTTAAAACGATTGATAAAATATATCCATTCATTGATTCAAAAGTATTTGAAAATTTATTCCACTCACTTCCTGATGAAATCGTTAAAAATAATGTTCATTTCGAAAAGAACAAAGACCTTGAAGTTTTAAAATGCGTCATAAAAACTGCTGTTTACCAAATCAGAATGGTAGGGTATGATAAAGCAATTTAGGAATATCTCTTTGGAAAGATAATTAAAGACCATTTAATTTATAATTATTATCATTTCAAGAACCTCACTGAATACCCACAAACATATATTTACTAATAAGAGATTTGGAAATTCTGGGATAAAATTCAGCCTGATGATGTTTAAAATGAAATCTAAAATAATAAAAGATTTTCTAAAATTAACAGATCTTAATAATTTCAATGGAAGTCTAAAATCCGATTTGAATGATCAACTAGAAGCTGATATTAAAAATTTCACAATGTAAGAGCTTTTCATAGTAAGGTCTAAAATCATTAATTATTTTCAAATTTATAATGAAAAAGAAAGCAATTAAAATTTAGATTCATCCCAATCCCTCAAAATAATGATCTAATTCTAAGATTTAATGAAAAACAGTAATCCTCAGGAAATTAGAATTTGTATCAAGAGAGTAAGCAAGAGTACGGAGGACTTTTCAAAAATTGATTCTTACTACAAAATTATTTAGAGAAATATGTGAGATCTAAGGATACTTATGAATTTTTCATTTAAGTTAGTGGGATTGAGTTCAATGGTTTGTATGAATACATGGATAATTCAGCATATATAAACAATAGAATAATCGAAATATAAGAGCAGCATCAACAATTTTTGATTAACTTTATAAGAAGATAGAATCAATTAACTTTAATGAATTTGAAAGATTAATAAAGTTATTGTCAAGTGAACTTTTATAACAAATTGAGAAAGATTCAGATTTTTAAGGCAAGTTAGTTAACTGCCTTGAAAATTTATAAGAAATTAAGTATATGAGATCCTCTTCAAGAAATGCTTCTGAAAACACTCTATAGATCACAGAGAGTGCAATTGAGGATGGAATAAATTACTTTTAACTTAAGCATGGGAAATTTCAATTCTTTTAAGAAATCATGATAAAACAAATAAACAAGACAGTAGAGATAAATCACTATAAAGATGATTAATAAAATTAGTAAATGTAAGCTCTCTTATTTACAAAAAGAGAAAATATATCAAAACTTTAGAATAGCTAAGTTATTTATTCACTCTAAGAATACAAGATCATAAACATTCGTCTATTATATCTTAACTTACCCAACATATAAATTACAAGCCTTTAAAGAAAATTGCAAGTTAAGGTGATAGATAATATAATTTTCATATAATCTCTGGACCTTTGTAAGGAAAAATATCAATTTATTTTAAACTTAAATAAATACGGACATTTGGACTATTAAGACGATTAAGAATCCTTTCGAGTTCCAATCTAAAGAGAGAATATTTAATATATATTTTTTAACTTTGAACATTGTCGTAGATTTTCAAAACAAATATAATCACTTGAAAGACTAGTATGATTCACTAAATAAATCGCTTGATATTTAGAGAAAAATATTTTTTTCCCTTAATTATATTCCTTACTAATTATTTTGCTTAGTTAAATTACCCATTCTAAGATCAATAATAACTCTTAAAGGCTAAAGTTTTCAAGAATTGTTTTAGAAATTAATCAAACATTAAGGATAATATCTAAATACTCTAAGAGTTATTAGACTTTTGGGAAAAGGAAAATTAAATTAATACTGATCAAGAAATCGAGTAATTGCTAAGGAAAGATTATGGCTTTTAGTTGTAGTCTGGAAGAGTATAGCACAAATTTGTATCAGACAATATAAATTTGATTAAAGCTATTTGCTCAATATTTACCATTTCTAAAATGTAATTATATTTAATTAAACTTTTGACAGAGTTTTGTTTTGTGAGAAATAGACATAGTTGGTAGAACTCTTGACATTTTTGAATAGATCAATTATCTATCCAAGTTTACCAAATGCATCAAAGCTTTATGTTATTGCTAATTTCTAGAAATTGCCTTTTGCAGTTCAATACCTATGTTATGAGTACATAATTTAACCCTTAAAATATTAATAATAAAATATTTATATCAATTTTACTTCCATAATATTAAAAAAAATAAATCTTATATATTATATGTTAATTATACCTTTTCTATTTCATTTTATTTTATACTACGATAAGAACTCCAAAGAATATTGTATTTATTTTTAAATCTTATATAACAAAGTTTTGTTATTAATAAAACTTTAATTTACCTAAATATCGAAAAATTTGGCCTAGTTTAATAATACATATATTTTTGTGAAAATAAATAACCGAAATCAATATAATTTTATTTAGTAATTTGAATGTCTAATTAAGGAGTATATGATTTACAAAATACATAATTTACTCTTTACATACTAAGCATTCAGACACTTAACTAAACTAAAAGACTTATCGAACTCTTTAGAAATTCCCCACCTTATCAGTAATACATTAAGGATGACTACATGAGAGACTACTTTAAGTATTAAGAAAACCTCAAAGTTGAGAGATCTCCTCAATAAAAATAATTAACAAATTAATATTAGATAACTTATTAGTTTTAACTATGAATGTGGTCTTGGTAAAACATAATCTATAAAACAACAAGCAATCAAATATCATGCATAAATATTAAGGATTCTAATCTATGGCAAAATGTCGAAAAAAATTCATTAAAATATTTGAAGACAATTTTTTCTAAGATTCAAGTTGGAAAGAAGTTTATAATACACTATGATGTCAATCCTAGTGGCAAAGAAGACTTGAATGTCATTATATACTTTTTATTTTATATTATCATCCTTTTTGAACTTTTGATCTTAAAATGCTTGAATTACCAATTCTAAGAGATATTTTCTATCCCATCAAGATCAGGTCTAATAATCTTTATAGAAATTAGCTATGTATTAAACGAAAAAATAACATCATTAGTTATTCACGATAACTAAAAGTACTTTGAATAAAGATGGGACTTTGCAAGCATTAATGTAAAACTTGAGTCATATGATAAGTTCTAGAAGGTTTGCAGGTATTTTTATACTTTAATAAATCCAAAGAAATATGACCCAAAAGAGCTACTACAACTAAAAAAAAATAATATATAAAAAACAGACATTGAATGAAATAGATTGTGTGTAATTTTAAGAAACAGCTTCTCAAGAATGTTAAGAAACAAGAATTATTGCTTTGTGAATTCATTCGTGAATTTTGTAAGTGACTGAATTAGGAGAATGAAAGAGAGCATATGTTTTATTTAGAAAAATTTTGGAAAAAAATGACTGGTTTTATAAGGTTCTATGTCGCTAAGAAAGCTAAAAAGTTTCATAGAAAAATTATAAGCCAGTTAATCAATTTATCACAAAGAATTTCAATTGTGGAGAAGTTTAGTGATATCCATGAACCCTCTTAAAATCTATAAAGAAAAGCTCTTGAAGAAGAACAAGCAAATCGATTTATTTATATTATTGAAAATATTAATATGATTAAGAATTATTGAGGTCACATAATATAATGTTCTTTATTACATTTGAATTACTGTTAAGTAATTATTCTAAAACATATAAAATAAAAAGAGACTTGTTTAATTTTTACTTCTAATTGTTTATGCATTTTTATTCACATAAACTAAGGTTGCTTTTTAAGTGTGTTATTTCTCTAAAAATATTTTTTTATATGACAATTTAGGGACTTTGAATGGGACATCTTGAATCATCCATTCATTGTTTTTAATGATGGAGGAAACATTACTCCTATCTACAAAGATGTCAGGAGTGTGCCAGAACTTGTAATTGACTAAACTTGATTCTATTATATAAATAAATAATAGTTGAAAACATAAAAGCTTACCACAACAAAGCAAACAGGCATAAAAAAATAAATAAAACTAACAACTCAAACTATATTGTCATTTATCATAAGATGTGCTCATAGAAATGATTCTTGAAATATGCGTTAGTCATTCTATAATAAATATCGATAAAATACTTTAAAAATAGGTAAAACTGAGAAACATTAATACAATTGCAAGATTATTTATTTGTAACAGTCACGAATTTAATAAGTTCATTAGTAGTATTTAATTGAATATACTCGTTTTTTTATTAAAATAATATTCTCTGCATATAATATATTCATATTTACTATATGATGTCTATAGCTAAGAGGTAGGGAGCCTTCCCTTCTCTTGTTTTTCATTAGCATGGCTATACCATCCTCTAGCTTAGCTAATTTATGAACAACATAAATACCGCTCTTCTCAATAGCTCTAGTAATTTCAATTGCATCACCATTCTTACTGAGTTAATATAACCAACTTGTACCATAATTTTACCTTATAAAGTATTTTGGTCAGCTAAAAACTGAAATATTTGAAGATCTCTCTAATTGTTATTTAATCGAAATTCAGCAGCTTCCTCTTTGGCTACTCCACCAACTTCACCATTAATGATGATAACATATTTCTATGGATCGGTCGACTACGATAAATAACTGAAGCTTCACAGTTAGAATTTTTCCTAGACTCTGCCATTATTCCGTAAACTGAGAGAACTAACTGAACGCTAGCTCTCTTACTCTTCACACTACCTTCTATCTTTATTCCAAGGAAATGGCATATCCAGTGTGAAAGTACCCTATAAAATTTGCCTTATTATAAATGAATTTAGTGGAAAGTAAATTGTGATTTATTTAAACAATAATGGTATTACTGACCTACGTGCTCATCAGTCTTACCATAGCAGATAATCTTGAGTAATATTTTATAAATTATTGAGACTTTTTGCAAGATGAAAAGAAACCACTATTGGTGTAAGCTAAAGTCGTAAATATATTTATCCTTAGTAAGTGCATGCATAATAAGTTGACTGAAATGTTTTCGATAACATGTTCATTCAATAATTTAATTAATTTATTAGTTATAACAATAATTTTATTTTACTAAATATCAAATTCGTGACTGTTACAAATAAATAATCTTGCATTTGTATTAATGTTTCTCAGTTTTACCTATTTTTAAAGTATTTTATCAATAATATGATATAATTCAAGTAGGAGAAAATTAGGAAAATGAAGGATTTATAGAATTTGGTATTTACTCTTTACAATTTCATGAAATTAGTTCTTATTTCATGAGAATCAGAAACTTTTAGCCAATTGTTTTAATAGGTGAAACTGGAATTATTATTTTTCTTAATTTTCTTTTATTCTTAGTTTATTAAACATCTTTAGTAGAATACTTGGATAAGATAATAGATGCATGCAGAATTTTAAGTGCTTGATATTCATGTAGATATAATTGAAAACTACATAATTAATTTTGTGAAAAATGAAAATGATATAGCTAAATGTTAAGCAGAAGACTCTATTGAATAAAGAAGGAAAATCATTTATTCTTTGATGAGATCAATCAAATGAAAATATAAATAGATTACTTAAAGAAATCTTTATTGATAGACATATAATGGAGAGCCAATCCAAAGAAATATTTGTATTGAAGCAGCATGTAGCCCCTTTAAACTTAGAAGATAAGAGATTTCAGGTTTAACATCTGGCTTGAAAATGAATGATAGAGACACTACAATGTCAAGATTAGTTTATAGGGTAATCCCATTACCTCAAAGCTTAGTGTCCTTCATTTGGGATTACAAGTCACTTAATTGAAATGAAGAAATCTAATACATTAGAAAAATGATTGAAAAGACTTTTGATGAGTCCCTAATTTTTGGATATGGCCTTAACTTAGTTTACATGTTGACTGTTGATAAAAATTAAAATTAGAAGTAGAAATCTAAGGCATAACTACATGTTGCAGAGATTAAGAGAATTGCAGATACAGTATTTTAAGCTTAAAATGTCATTAAGGAATAAGAAGATAGTCCATGGGCATTAAGTCTAATAGATGTGTCCAGGTTCTGCAAACGTTTCGTTTTCTTTTACTAAAACAACTCTAACTAAGATAAAAGATCAAAATCAAGAGACCAAATGATCAAATCTTTGGTAATAGAGATATTCCTATAGTCCTATCCCTATATTTCTGCTAAATTAAAAGAATAAATCAATAAGATAAAAGAAATAGTGTATATCTAAGCTTCATAAAACTCTTGAGATAAGCAAATAATTGCATAAATCCTTAGAACTTTTAGACTATTGTAAATTATGAATAAAACAAATTCATTAGAGAAATTGAAATTAAAAAGGGAATAGGTATGTTTCAAACAATTAGGGAAAATATCTTTGTCAACATAACTTGTATCCTCAACAACATACCACTCAAATCTTTTTATTTAATTATTAGTGTTCTCATAATAACTGGAAAGCCTGGAAGTTCTAAAACATTGGCAATGAACCTTATTACAAAATCTTTTAAAGAACTTCTTTCGTCAAAAGCATTCTTTTAGTAATTTCCATCTATTGTACCTCTCCATTACCAAGGTTCAGAATAAACGACATCAAAGAGTATTGAGAAGATATATAATAAAGCTATAAAATCTAAACACAAGCTCAAAGACAAGAAGAGCAGAGTTGTTGTAGTTTAAGATGAGATCTGTCTTGCAGAGCAATCAATTCACAACCCTTTAAAAGTACTGCATAGTCTTCTTTAATCACCATAAGTTGCATTTTTTGAAGTCTCAAATTGGAGTTTAGACGCTAGTAAAATGAGCAGAGTGATTACTTTAAGCAGATATGACTCTGATCAATATTTTTTCTTGGAAAATGCTCTCTCCCTAGCTTGAAACTATAATCCAAACTACTCTCAAAAACAATTTATACCACTTGTTGATTGGTACCTGGAATATGGATAAAATAAGAAGATCATAATAAAATGAGAATTTCCATGGTTTGAGAGATTTCTACAGTTGAATTAAGTACCTTTGTCCAAGAATGAACTCCTGTGAAGAAAACAATGAGAAAGTTATATTGAGAGGAGTTTAAAAAAAAAACTTTGGAGGACTCAACTCAAATTATGAATCAGTTTGTTATACTATAAACTAGACTTTAAGTTGATATTATAATTTAAATACTTTTAGGATCTTTAATCTTGCAAACCTGACCAGCCAAATATAGAAAATTTACTTGACCAAGAATCAAGACATTTGATGATAATAACAGATAACTTTGAAAATTCACTGAAGTTCATTTAAGATCAATGCTAAAAGCAAACTAGAGAAATTGAAATTTTATATGGTAGTGATTTTCCTGGTGACTAAAATAAGGATGCCACTTAAGAATAAATTAATGAAATTATTTTCAACAAGGAAAGTGGGACTCTCTGTGTGTTCTTGAACTTGAAAATTGTTTATCTGTCTTTCTATGATATGTTATATTATATTTTTAATGTTAAACTAAAATTACACTAAAAAAGGTATTCAAAGCATTCAGAACTATTGAAAAGTTGCAGTAGGTGCAGATCAAAGCCTTTTCTTACTTCATTAAGACTTTAAATGTATCTTAGTGGTTGACTAAAACTAAATTAAGGATCCAGATGATCTTTTGAGGAATAGTTTTGAAAAACAATTTTATACAGAAGAAATAAGTACAACTTTATCACACAGATAAATTAAAGATGAAATTAGTAGAGGACATACTAGATAAGCAGAGTACATAGATTTGAGAAGAAGCAAATGTTCCCTACTATTGATGAAGAGTAGACTTATTAGTAACTAATAATTTAGAAAAAAGACCTCTATGGTAATAATGATGAGATAATTAAGTAATAATGCAAGAAATCTCTAATAAGAGTAGCTGCATTCCAAGGTATAATCAAAAGTAAAATTTCTTAAATCGTTGATAAAAATATATGTACAAGGAGTACTTTAATCAGCCTTATCATTTTAATCTTTACCAATTAATTATTTGCTTAAAACTTATTAAATTTATATTTTTAAAATCAAATAATTGGGAAAATTTTATAAATAATTCATAAATGTTTCAAAAATTTAAAATTTTTCTTAAATTTCACAGAAAAATGAGCTAATTTTCTTGGATGGTTAGTAATTTTATGATAAATAACCTATTCAAGTATTTAACAAGATGAGAAATTTTTTGAGAACTTAAGTGGTTTTAACTTAATTACTTATTCTCTTACATCTCTTTTGTATTAAATAGTACTAAAGGATAAATATAAAGACAAGATTGAAGAGAGCATTAAAAAATGGATTTTTTTTTTTAGATTATTAATAAAATTGCATACTTAGATTGATCTAAGTAACATTCATAAGAAAAAGCAATTTAAGCAGCTTATAGAATCTTATTTTATTAAGGAGAACAAAAATGAACTTTTATTGATATTTGCACTTATGATGGTCATGAATATAACAAAGAACATAATAAACCTTTGAAGTAGCGAAATAAACAGTAAAAGAACAAAGAGATCTTTACTACCTGATTCAGATTAACTTGTCAACAAGTACATCTGCTTTATTATTAAACTAGATTTTACTAAAAAAAGCAACAATCACTTTGTTAGCTTTGGCAAATATTGGAGGCAGTTTATGGTTGATTTATTAAATGGAAGAGGCCATTAAGAAATAACTATCGATCATGAATTTTTGAAATAAAATAATTAGTGATAATAATAAAGTAATAAATCAAAATATTTATGAAAAATAAGGGGAATTCTTTAATTTAAAATGAAAAAGGATAATATAAATAAGTATTAGGATTAACTTAAGTAGAAATGGTATCTTAGAACAGCTATTATTATTCATCCATTATCCTTCATAGATGTCACCATTAGACCAATTCTTTCTGTTTTTAGTATTTTATATCCAAGTCTTTTGAGTCTTCATTCTAGTTGCACTTTGACTCCTGCTGGTAAGTATTGCTGAAATAAATAATTTTTAGATATGTTTTTTGTAACTTACAAATTTTAGTGAACAACCAGCAGCTCCAGCAACACCATAATAAGTTTCCCATTTTGATTTTTATATATTTATCTATTTTAATATTTTTCCTATTATAAATTATGATTATATTTCTATGTTATACTTAAATTAAAGCTAAAATTAAATGGTGATGCTAAAGCCTCTCAGAAACAGTTGTAAAATAGCTTCAATATAATTATGTTAGTGCCAATACTAATTTTAAAACTTCAATTAATCTCATATTTGCTATTTAATTAACAACTTTTGCTTCATAAATTTAATGATTTCCATTTCAGTTTAGATTTAGGAATTTCATTGAGCGAAACAATTAGTGTTTAAATCAAAATTATTCCAAAAATAAAATTAATGGGCTTAATGACTAAATTAATTGGATTTCTTCTTAATAAATGTATATGATTAATCAAAACGCAGATGCTTATTTAAGCTTGAATATTTTTTAATTCAAAAAATCATAAAATTTCATAGTAATCTCATAAGTTCTCAGAAAAATGTTTAGTTTTAAACCCATTTTTCTATTTATTTATTCTTATGCTTGGATTTAATTTCCAGATATTAAAAAATGGCAGTTTTGATTTATTAAAAATTTTAAATTTCCTATTGTTTGATATTTTATGGATATTAAGTAGCTGTTCGTCAATAATATTGAAAGCTTGATTAAATTTTTTTCAAACAAAAAAACTATGTTTAAATAAGAACTTGTTGAATGTCTTTCTAAGATTTCAATGAGAAATCACATAAATTTATCACTGAGAAATTAGAAAAGATATGAGACATTTAAACTAAGTGAGTAACAATGAATTCCTAACTGAGTTAATTATTTTTAAGTTCTAAGAGAATCCTATTTCCGACTCTAATATGAACTTTTTGAGAAGTGATGTAGTTTGCAATGATTTCTTAATGAAAAGTATCTTATTATTATTATTATTTAAAGCTGTACGGAATTAATACTGAGGCTTAAGCCAGCAAAAGTAACTTAACTTTCCATGAAGCAGCTTTTGAATTCATAAAGATTAAGCTTTTGAACCATTTAGCCTTCGTAATTTCATATTTTGAGTATGATGGAATCATCACTTGTTATGAAAATGAAGATTTATTTGACATGGCTAAAGGCTACTTTACTAATCTTATTAGGAACAATATCATCAATAATAAATTCTTGAATGTTTACTACTAAAACTATAACTTTGGCAGGATTTGATTCCCATTAACAAGAGTGATACACTAGCAGTTCTCTTAATTGAGGGTGTAGATCATGAAGAATGACAAGTAATTCAATGACTTTAAAATCAATCTTTACTAGAAATCTTAAAACGACAATGATTGTATAGATTTGAACAGCACTGAGTTGAGCTTAGATGACTTGCCACATGAAAGATAAATGAGCAGCATGCAAAATGAAAATTAAAGACTATCTACATAAATAAGATAAGCATTTAAGTAGAAATATTGATAATCTTAACTCATGGTGTGTTCTATACTTCCCAAAGGAATACATCAATAAAAAGATGCTCACTAAAAACTATATTCAGTACCTAGAGGATTTTTCATGTTTAATAAATAACTAGCAATTTATAACCCATAAGCTTTATATACATCATGTTCATAATTTTTATTGATTTAATTCACACATTATAAATTAAAATTATAATTAGTTAATATTTAAGCTTCTACTTATTATAAGAAATAATATAATAAGAGAGATATCAAATTATAACTTTACCTAAAATCAAATAAAATACAATACTTTATAATAAATATTTTGATTAATCATATAAGAAATTATATTAATGTTCGAAATATCTTGAAAAATAAATGAAACAAAATATTAAATATATGGGCTGAAAACTTAATTAAATTATATAATAAAAGTATTGATAATTAGGACTAAAAAAATTATAGAAATGTAAAATTTTCAAAATAATAGTGAAAGATATTAAATCACGAAATTAATTTGTATTCATTATAAAACTAATATGAAGAACAAAGAAATCTATAATAAGCAAAATTAATTATTACTTACCTGGGAATGCGAGCGGAGCGAGCAACGGGGGGGTCGGACTTTGCTGAAAAAAATGGAGAAAAAAAATATTTTTAGAATCACATATAGCTAACCCTTTCAGTCGATATCTAAAATCCTACATAAAAGATGTACAAAATTTTCAGAAGCTGGCCCTAATGGGTTTTGGAAAAAAAAATTGGGAAAAAAAAGATAGAAAAACTTCAAAAAAAAAGAATATTCTGTCGACCATCTTAAACATGGGTCCCTATTTAGTATAAAAAATCCCAGGTAAGTAATAATGATTACCTTCAGTTGAGATATTTAATATATTAGATATCTCCAATTAAATTTTAATCTCTTTTAATTAATTTCTCTAATTCACTAATTCACTAAGCAAAATTAATTTGAATCTGTAGAACTCAAATATTTTATTCATATTATCCCTTCAATAATATCTTATTAAATAAAATTTATCAAAAACAAATAACCTAAAGCATATAAATTAATATTGTCTTTTTAATCTAAGCAATTTATTGACGCTTCAGTTGATTAATTTAATTAATATTTTATATAACTACAAAAGGTACCTGTCTAACTCTATCAAATTTCCTAACAGAAAAGATAATTACAGAATTAACAATGTCAAAGTCTAAAATTTATGGAATCTATTGGAAATATGAGAACTTATTTTAGAATATAATATTTAAATCATAGCTAATTAAAATATTCTATAAAGTTTTTGAATGTTTGGAAGATCATTTATGTAAATTAAAAGTATAAACCTTACATTGAAATTGAAGAAAAATTTATCAAAGAAATTCCACATTATTTGGATGCTGACTTCAAATACCTTCCAAAAGAAGTATTTGTAGAATCTGTAATAAAAGTATATTTCGGAATCTATTAGCCATCCAATCAAATGTTTGATTTTGTAGTGTGGGGAAATAATGTTAAGTCTACTTTCTAAAGACTATTTTATTTTACATCAAGGAGTAACTTAAACATAAGAATCAAGAGTCATTGTCTTCTTGTTTAGACACTCTCAGGAGATTATTAAGTACGGAGGAGTTAAGGCTAACACAAACAACTTTATTGAATTTGCAAAGAATTTCAAAGAAATATTCTATATACCAAAGCTTCTTGTTCAGTAATTACTTATAAATTTATATTTGATTATCAATAATATTTAAATTTCAGTTGATAGAGGAACTTGGGTTTTAAAGAAAGATTTAGAATTCAAATGAAGAATAAACTTTATAATATTTCATATATTATTGTGATTGATAAATATATAGTTTATTCAAGATAGCGTGTGAATACATTATTTAATCTTTCTAATTGCTAGAGAACATAAACTTTAATTTCTTAATTAACAAAGTTCTAGTCAATTTAATTTCAAATAAAAGTAAGCTGTATTCATTACAGCACTAAGACAATTTTAAATTTACTCTTTAAAGCTTAATTACTATTGCACTTCAATTATAAAAAGTTAAAACTTTAAATCAACTGATAAATCTTGCTTCTCATAAATAATTGAAGGAGATCATGAAAATTTTGATAAAATGTTGAGAAATATCAATTAGTGTAATCCTCAATGAGTTTGTGATAAATATAGTCATAGTATTAGCAGAAGTGACCCCTTATCATATACTTGACAGACTAGCTTATTTACTTTTTTCTATTATAATCCATTTGATCACTTAGCCAGAATGAAAAATGCTCTAGATCATATACGACACATCAAACATAATTCATAGTATCACTCTAGTATAGCAGTTGCAGCAAAAAAGAGCCAAGATTTAATTTTAATAAATTGAATACCTCTCTTAATATATTATTTTAATTTAAAGATGATGATACGATGGAAGTTGATTTAGCAGTAATTATTGATTAATTCTTTTAATGCAATATTAAGAAGTAAAGAATTTCAATTCAACCTTTTGCAATTTATCTTATGAAACTTTGAAAATAATTTAAAATCTGTCATTATCTAATTAAATAAATTGATACTGTTTTATGAAAAATACGATTTATCAAAAATACGATTTCGATAGAAAAGACAGAGACTTCCTGAGACCATTAGTATGTTGGTTGACTAGTTTTATACTTTTATATATTATTCTAAAAGATAGACTATGAAAGGGATATCATAAGCTTTTCAAAAGGAAGACAATCAGAGTTCAATTAAGATTATGAGAAATTCTAAAGTCAGCTTCCAGTAATCTATAAATTAATTATGTTTCAATTGATGAGTCAGTTCATAAGAAATCACCACTCAACAAATTTCTCAAAATCTTGGCATTGATTGATTCGTTCTATTATATAATATGTTATTTTTTACATTTAAAAGAGAAAGCAGAAGTATAACTTAAAACTATTGATTTATTACTATATTCAAATCTAATAGTAATTGTCTAATTATACCTAAGAATTTAATTGATATATTCGCAAAGAACCAATGCTTAACTCAAGACCCTTATCTTGACGCCTTTCATTGACTAAGTGTTTGGCAAAGTTCCAAGGAATATATTTTTGAAAATTGATTATATAAAGGGAGAAAAGTATCACTACAAGTTACTTTTAATGATGATAGGAGTAGCAGGATTTGCAAACTAAAACCTGTTTTTCTATTAATTTTCCGTCAGTTCATAAAAATTGAAAGAACATTTTAATTTAACTAATTTAATCATTTGTGCCATTTATACAGAATTTTATTGAAGATACCGAATATCAAAAGATGTTAAAGAACAATCAAATTATATTTATTTATAATTTATGATGGTCTTAATAATTTCAATTAATGACAAATTATCATTTCTTGAGTTCATACGCTGCAAAAAGTAAATATTTAGAATTATGATAGATAAATATAATTTTATTATTTTTATTCATATCCGTTATGAATTTTAAAAATATATAATCTTAATTAAGATGTCATAATTAATCCAGATAATTGAGCTAAATTAACTACAATAGTGCAAACTAAAAGACATTGACACATTGCGAAAGAAGATACAAACATAAAGATCCTATTAAAGCGACAAAGTTTGCAATAACAAATTTATTATTGTAATTTTAAAAATGACGAGGGAAAAGAATATAAAAAATCATACTAAACTTTATTGTTATTTAAACTCAATTAATATATGAAATGGAGGTTTTAAATTATATCAATTGCAATCAAATTGGATCTTATGAATCCTAATAAATTAATGAAAATTTAGAGTATTTTCTACTCCTCTCAGATTATATTAATTAAATGTAAAATTATCAAGAAAGAAAAGTAATAAACATCTAAAATTTATGACTAACATTCTTATATTTATTAAATATAATAATGAGTATTCAATTTACTTATTCTTATTTACTAATAATAAATAAGAACCAATGAACTCTCATTAGAATGGTAGATCTGGCGGGGAAAGTTTCATAATTAAAAACACTAATGAGTTTGCCAAGAAATCTTATATCCTTTTGAAAGAGATTCTTATAATTAAGTTTAGATCTGAAAGTTAAATATATATTAGCTAGCCACTGGAAGAATTCTGCTTCATTGCATGATCAAGTTTTGTCTATCATTCTGCAAATAAGATGATCTAAACAAAAATATTAATAGTATAATTATAATTTAATTTTATTCAATTTATCATTAAACGAGGAAATTTATTATAAAAATATGTATTTATAGTTTGTTACTATGTATAATATCTTACTTATTTATATACACTTATTTAACTTAATCAATACATATTTGCAAATATTTATTAATAAAATTAAGCAATTTATTGAGTAAATTAAAATGATATAATGCTATGCTTGAAATTATACTTATAGATTACTTGTACTCAGAAATGAAGTATGAAGAGTACCTTGCAGATGCTTTATAGTATATTTCATACTGGATTAATTAAGATTGGGAGTTCTTAAAAACTGTCTATTTCTTAATGATGAGGAACTTTCGTAGATTAGTAGTGTAGTAAATCGCTTAAGCCAAGGGAAATTAAAAAAGAGATCAAAATTTAATTAGAAATCTCTATTATATAATAATCAGTTTTAAAAATTGCATTTAATACATATTAAATAGGGGCCATAAATTAATTAAAAAATGGCATTATGTTTTTTAGGAATATTTACCTACCCTTTTCTTTCTTTAGTGTTGGTGTTGAATCAATGTCACTCTACTCAATGGAGTCTGAAGTTGCTCTAGAAAAGAATTAGGTTTTTGACTGAATGACTAAAAGTCAATATGTAGTTGCCCTTGTCCTTGATAGTCCTGAGAATCAAAATTCGCACCATTCTCTTTTGAGCTGCTTGTCGTTCACTGTATTAATATGCAATTTTTAAAACTGAAGTTCCTCGTAGATTATACAATTTTTAATAGTAGAAATAGTCAAGACTTAAAATGGTGCTTATGACTATGAAAAACTTAAAACAATAGATGGCAGAAAACATATAGAGTTTATTCATATTATATTATTGTAGGAATACATTCGATTTGGGAAAATGAATTAAAATTAAAATTAATTAATTACCTTCAGTTATGTTTTTGGTGTCTGCAAACCATGACATTATTATACTCTCTGGATAGCGCATTAAAAATGAGACGGTGGTTGTTATTGCTATAATGAATTTATCTCATCTCTCAAGCGAGAAAAACCCATTATGCTATTTTTGGGAGTTAGCTCAAAATCAAAATATCTCTCTTCCTGGGATGATTTAAGAATATTGGCAATAGTAAAGTCCTGCTAAAATTGCGGGATCTACCGTAGAATCGACTCAGATTTGAATTTTGAGTAACTTTGGATTTCATAACTGCCATGATTTTAATATTTAATTTATTTAATTTTAATTCATTTTCACAAATTGAATGTATTCCTACAATCAAAACCCCAAAACCCCTTAATGAGGTTTGTATGTGCTTTGATTTGTAGGGAATTTGTTAGGGGTTGGGGTTATTAATTAAATGCGAAACATAAATAGCAAGCTTTTGGGGTCTATTTATGATGAAGAGTATATAGATTTAGTGTTTAAACTGCGTTTTGGATGTGATAATTCAGTGAGTAAGTCAACCAGTACTGAACTATAATTCTATTGCACTGCTCTTAAAGCGAAGTCCATCAACTGTTCGATCCCACTGTCTTATAGCAGTATAACTAAAGCAGTAATAGCTGAATTCTATGCCTAAGAGGATGTCAAAGTTTCTATAAAAGCATATTGACTATCTTATTAATGATAAAACTTTGAAGTATTGGGCTCACTTCTCTCTCGATCGACGAGCTACTATGTTTCACCGCCAGTTCCCTGAGTTGAAGATCTCTCCATAGTCTGTTGCAAACATTTATAAACGAAATGTTATATCTTACAAAGGTGTTAATCGTATCAAGAGAGTGATTGATTTCACTCTGCCATTTTACAACAACAATTTAAATTATATTTATAATTAAATGCAGAGAGCCTAATAGAGTAATATTAAGTTTATTCATGCTGACGAGGCTGTTTTTACCTTCAACATTTTCATGTAGAAGTCTTGGTATAAGAGGCATAGTAATATAGAAGTATATGACTAGAAAGTCAAGGTATAAACAATGGCAATTCTTGGAGGTATTAGCGAAGACGCTGGTTTAGAAACTTATGTTATTCATCCTCGCTCTATTAAGACAGAGCAGTATATTGTGTTCTTAGAGCAGCTGAGAGAGAAAAATCCTGAATAAGAGATTATACTGTTTGTTGATAATCTTTCACTTCATAAGACAAAAGATACAAGGAAGAGTTATGAACAACTTAGAATAACGCCAGTGTTCAACGTACCTTACAGTCCATAGTTTAATGGAATTGAATTCTACTGGGGTATACTAAAAGGTCATTATAAGAAACTGCTGCTATACCACCTGATGCATGACCTACCTATTGATACAGTCGATTTTATAAAAAGTTCAGCTGAGAGTTGATAATTAGTTGGCATAAAAGTGTGCTAAAGAAGGGAGAGTGAATGTATATAAATAAGTTTTAGAGTTAAGTTAATGAATATTTAAGTCACATTTAAAACTCTTTCGTGAGAGCTGGCTTCTCTTTCTTTTCTTCTACTTCTTGCTTCCCTCCTCCAAGGTTTCTTCTCTTGCTGCCAGCTCCAGCATCTATGTTCATTGACTCTGGCGGCTAAATATTTGAATAAAGTCTCTTGCTAACTTCATACTTCGTCTGCGACTTTCGCTCTCTGTGAAGCTTGCTCTATTCCTTCATCAAGAAGATGCCAGTACCAGATTTTTCTAAAGAGTTAAGCTACAAATCTTACTTGAAATATAAGGGTGCTTCTGCAGCTCTGAAAGCCAGCTCTCACTTATCTTGATCCCTTGTTTGTCCTTATCTTCTGAAGAGATGCTGTAAATTTTCTTATGAGATTCTTGAATAATTTCTTTCAAGTAATCACCTTTAATTGTTGCAAGTATACCAAAGAAATAGGTTCTTTCAGGTAGCTTATTTGACAACTGCTTCTTAGTAGGCAGGTACAGCGAAACCTCTGGGTCATTCATAGCATCATCATATAAGTTAGTCACTGAGATTTCTGGATAGTTTGGGATCTCTGCAAACTTTACATCTTAAGTTTTCAATGCTTTCTTCTCTTCGCAGAGTATGGCTCTTAGAAATGAAATTTTAGTTCCTTCCATCGTTGGCAAGAACAAACCAACTACATAATCAAGATTAGCCACTTTTAGTTTATTACCTTGCTGCACCAGGTAGCGATGCAAATCCTCCTTGCTTCTAAATCTTTGAATTAATTCTTGTGCTTGCACTCTTTTCATTGCATCATTCATTGACTCCATCTTGTTTACAGATCTAAGAAATTATATTCAAATTTAAGTTTATTGATTTCAATTATTTACCTCTGTAAAACTTACTATTAAATATGGGCATCCTATAGGAGGTCAACCTCTTAGAAGGATATGGAGAAAGTTTTGAGAACTGGTTTCAAACTTTAGAGATTGATATCAATTTCTGCTTATAGTTCCATATTTTTGATTTAAATTGGTACGTACTTAATTAGGAGCAGCTCCTAAAATGCTAGTACTTAATTAGGAGCATTAATTAATGCTAGTACTTAATTAGGGGCACCCTAATTTTAATCATAAAATCATTAAATACCTCCTAAAGCAGTACGTACTTAATAGGTGCACCTCCTAAATCGGTACGTGCTGTAATCAACTTATTATTGATAGTAAAAATGGTTACTTCCTCCCCCATATTTAGAGCTGGATTGTCTCTAACACTTACATTTCTTCTCTAATACTCTAAGAACTTCCCTATAAACTTGTAGGTATGCAAAGCTTTCATATAAGCTCTCAGTTATAGAGGCAGTTATAATTTTAAATTCAAATTTAAATATGAGCGCTAACATTTTAAGAAAAACAACAGCACTTCCATCAAACTAAATGAGACTTACCTTTGGCAGCATTAAAAAGTGTGATGGCTGTGAGATGAACTCTCATAAGGAACTACCAGAGCTATCACTTGAGGTCTCTGTTATTTAAATAGAAATTAATAATAGAAAATAAATGGCAAACAAGTGTGTGGGAGACAGAGAGGAGGAGAAAGGTATTAATTAAATTCCTATACAAACTGAAGAAGTAGAAGTATACTTTTGTGAGAAGTGTGAGAGAGACTTCGCTCATAAATCTAGTTGGTATAGGCATATGAAAGAGCATAGAGAAGCCAAGCCGATATTATACTTAAAGCACGATAAAATCGACGGAAAGTATTATTGCTTCGAGTGCCATAAGCAGTATGTCATACTAGAGATTTAAGGAAGCATTTTTTAAAAGCTCACAAGAAAGATTTAGAGATTGAAAAGCATGAAGATGAATTGAAGCTACTTAACAAAAGAAAATCAAGAGAATCTTCGAAAATGGTAGAGCTCGAACAAGCTTGTGATTCAGAATATGTGAGGAAATCACGCAACCTACTAGCATCTGAAATCACAAAGATTATGATTAAAATTCAATATAAAAAGATTCCTGTTCTTGCCTAAGTTGACCTAGACGCTTCACTTTAAAGCTAACTTATATTAGAAGATTCCTTTGATAAGAAAGTTATCAATGATCATCAGTATGCATACAAGGTGTATCCCTTCAACTTTCTCTTAAGTGATGATAAATATTAGATGGAGTTCACAAATGAGTATCAAGTACTCACTCAAGCAAAGTTTAAAGAGTGTAGTTACTTAATCAGGCTAGATGCTGTTCTCCTTGCCAAGGATCATGTTGCTTTCAGACTCCCACTCTATGAAATGACCCCCAGAGATTTTATTACTGATCAAAGGAATCATAAGTAGCTTGCTTTGATAGCAACTTAAACCTTACAAGGTATAAAAGAGCTACATATGTTAGGCTTTTTTCATAGAGATTTGAAACCTGAGAATATTATGATAAATTTCTCACCTGTAAGAGTGACAATTATTGACTTCAACAGAGCATTAAGGGTGGAAGTATCAAGGCTAGGAAGTGTTATGGGAACTCCAGGCTATTATCCTGAAAGAGAAGACTGGAGAGATGGAGACTATCAATGGGATGTGTGGGCTTTAGCAGCAATAATAATAGAGTGCGATATGCCTCGGAAAGATTACTACTCTACAAGGTGTGAGAAAGATGCTAAGTAAAGAATCAAGTAATTTATAGACAAAACCAGAGTATCTCAATCATTAAAATAAATGGCAGAATCAATAATCTTAAAACCAAACTCTAGATCAGACATAACATTAGAGCAGATAGAGTTGTGGTTAAGTAAGATAAACTTCAGACCTCTCCCACATGATCCAAAAGTGCATTTTGAGTGATTAAATTAAATAAATTTACTATAAATTTCACATAAAAACCTATTAATAACCCCAACCCCTAACAAATTCCCTACAAATCAAAGCACTTATAAACCTCATTAAGGGGTTTTGGGGTTTAGATTAAGTATGGTAAATATAATTCAGCCCTTATCAATTGCTTAAGGACTCTAAGTAAATATACATACAATATTAGGAAAGGAACAATGAATTCAGTAATTTAGGATTATTATAAAAATTCTGTTTAAAATTATTATATTTATTAAATGAATAATTTAATTATAATTTATAATATTTGTTTTAAATAAAAATAATATTATATATTTTATTTGTATATATTTATCTTTCATATATTAAATAGAATCACTATTGCTTGCATATTCTCAATTCATCTTAATTGACTGCTTTATATTTAAGTTTTATTATAATATAATAAGTTTGAAAGAATTCCTTGAAAACAAAGTTCAAAGTCTTTATATCAATATAAATAATTATTTTATTTATAATATTTAATTGAAATATAGCTTGTCTTAATTCTTAAATTACTTCCTGATTTTTACTTGAAAAATTCACTAACTTTCTTACTACATAATAGCAATAACATCATGATATCTATTAATCCCATTTAGACTGCCTAATGCAGCTAGTGTCTACTCATTATATTTGGCAACGATGCAGTTCCATTTCTGGTTCAACTCAATCAATAAGCTGATTGATCCATTGTGCTCTGGAATCAACATCTCAAATAGTAGTTTATTCAATCTGAAATACTGTTTGAAATATATGAATATGAAATGGAGTTGATTTTAGTGAATTAACTTACAATTTCTAATCTATTATCAACTACTGTATCAACTCGAGGCAGAAAGAATCAGCCTGGAAATGTAAGTTGGTTGATTTATACACCGATTTAGACATTAATGTTATTCAAGTTTGTTTATTAATCTAATATGGCTAGCAATAAAATATGAATTATTTATATTAAAAATAGTATTTTAAAGTCATTCATAGTATATGTTGGACGGCTCATGAAAGAAAATGCATCAAGCAAATGAGTCAAAAAGATATTCCTCTTTCTACATATTTTAAATCAGACAATTCATTATAGGTTATATATTAATATTTCTATGCGTATTTAATCCTTGAAATAGCTACAATATATAACTAAAATGTTAAAGAAAATTATTTAATACTAATCATACCCTCTAAAGAATTGTATTCATAGAAATAAACTGAGCTAAAACTCATGAAAATAAGTACTTCTAGATATCTTATCGCATGACAAAAAGCATTATTAACAAATATAAATTGAATTAATTATATATAAAAAGATAAAATCATAACTTGAAGTAAAAATAATAACTATCTAATAATTCTGCAATAGATAAGGGAAATGTCTCCTACATTTACATATATAAAAAGAAAAAAAATTAATTCTAAATCTAGTAATTAATATTAAAATATTTCTAACATTTATTGTAGTTGTAATAAATATTGATTCGCTATAATATTATGACCAAGAATGAAATAAAATTTTTATAAATAAAAATATAGTAAAATTAAGGAAAGCTTTAAAAATATATAAATTGATAATAAGCAATCTATTTATGATAAAAGTGCAAATATAAAATTTATCAAGGAAAAATTTTATATGTTATAAAACCATTATCAGATATTGAAAATTTTACAATAATTTACAATTGATGAATGCTTTTTTTTAGAAATCTAGACAACATCCAATGAATAATTATTGGATCTTGATTCTTTAATACTAATTTAGTGTCGAAAATATCCTATATAATATATTCTTATTTATTACACTAGTCTTGAATAAAATCATATGAATATATATATTTTTTTATTATTGAATAATTTGATTACAATCATAACTTAACCGATAATCTCTGTGTTTATGTTGATAAGCTCTTATGGCTTGTTTCAAGGTGCAATATGCTTCTTCTGATAAATAAGTAAATTTAATATTATTTGTTCTTGTGAATTGCCTCTATAGTATACTGAAATATTTTCAATATTATATTTATTAAATGAATTACTATTTTACTAGTGATAATATAATAGTTCTTACAAATTCTTATATTCGTTTCAAGTATTAATTGATAAATATTTTTATGTAATAAATCTGCTTATATTTACCTATTATTTTAAAAATATTTTATCGATATTTACAAAAACATTAACTTTATTTCTTAAATTTTGATAGTTTTTAATAATTTGAATAAGAAATTTTTAATTCCTATAATTTAAAAAAAAAATATATAGAGCACCATAAATTTAAATTTCTTCCAGATTAACAGTAAGTTTATTATTTGTTAAAGATTTTATTGATTATATTATTAACTTATTATTTTTTTGGTTTCCTTTTATATTTAACTAAATACACTAATATTCTATACTTAACTTAATATAAATTATTATATATTTCATAGTTATATATTTTAATTAATAGGCAGTTTAAAAGATAATCTAAGCTAAAAATTATTATTGAATGAAATGTAAGTCAATCAATTATATGCTTATGTCAAGATTATTGAGATAATTTTAACAATATTTTTGTGTTAGAGGGTAATTCTAATTGTATTTAACTAGTTCATAAATAATATTATTTTAGAATCTATTCAGAGATTTAGTTAATAAATAGGAGTATAAAGATGCTTGAAATATTCCATTCTATAAAAAAATTCCTAGTAATAAAATCATAAAGCTATATAATCACTAAAGTTTAAATGCAAAAAGGTAAGTAACAAGAAAACAGTAGATCCATTTTCGCATTTTAATTGCAAAGTCTAACTATGCTTCGTATGAAAAAATAGACCATTTTTATCTAATGATACTTTTAATGATCTGCTGAGTTTCATCATTTGCCTTAATTATGTCTTTTTAGTGCTTATGAAGCACTAATTTCAAAGAAAAAAACGAAAGTTATTTAAGCTTTGGTATTTCTATAAATTAAAATGCAATTAAAAAAGATCTAAATCATAATAAAAAGAGAAGTGCCTTTGCAAAGCTAGAATTTTGAAAATATTAATGTGAATGAAGATATATTTTGCCTAAAAGTTATATATAATTCAAGTATTTAAAGCTTATTAATAGTCTATTTAAAATAAAATGAACAGGAATTAATTGAAATAATTCATAAATTAATAATTAATTAAATTTTTAAAATTCATAATAATCTTAAAAAATAATATTTATTAAAATAAGATGAAAAGCTAATATATTTCTTCAATAAGATTAACAAACTACAAACTAATCCCCTAGTCAATTATGAATGAATATTTTAAATCCTTAATAACCAATATTTTATATATAAATATATATAATCTTTCTTAAATATATATTTTATATTAATCTGAAACCCATTTGTTACACTCTTTCTTTAACGACTTAACTAACTACAGAAGGCTACTAATTACTTTGTAGTCTAAAATTGAATAAGTTTCACAGACTCAATAGGCGGAATTAGATTAGTAATAAACGCTCCTGAATTGCAAAGAGATTAAAGCATTGCTTGAAAAATTAAGAAGGATAGCAAAATAAACTCACTAAAGACTTGTATGGAGGATCAGGTTTAGGTCAAATCACCAGCCACCAATTTAATATTCATGAATTTAAATTAATAAGTTTATTTTAATTTTAAATATTTGTGAAAGAATTTATGTAACTCAGTAGATGAAAGATAACTTGTGAAGTTGGAAAAATCTTCAAATGAAATAGGTATCAAAAATTGTAGGGAAAAGAAAAAAATACATATTGAAAATAAAGTTGAGAATTCTTTAGGAACTAATGCGGCTAGTTATTTAACACTAAAGATAGAAGTGAGTTGATTTATTATTATAATCAATAAGTTAAAATTTTTTTAATAATATTAAATGGTAATTGTGGATCTTTCATATTAACCATTAATTAAATGGTCATTTAACATTATATAAGCTATAAACAAAAATGAACTTCGATGCGATTACTTAAAGATTGAGAATGAACTTTTAAATGAATTATTAGTATATTTCTATTATTTATTCCTCTAAATTTTTATTTGATTATTCTAAATTGGCTTGATTAACTTGCTATTTAATGAGGATTAAAAACTGTACACATCGTGGTGCCAATAAAATGGTATTTGATGCCTTTCTTTCAATTCTAATGCTATGCTTTTAGCGATCTTTAGAGTTTCAAGCTTATAGTAAATCATTATATATAATATGAAATCATATAAAACATATTTTTTTATGTGAAAGATGATTATGCTTAGGATTATAACAAGCAAATTGTGTATTTTAGCATAATTCAAAGCTGTTTAAATATAAACTTGAGATGCTTCAATATTGATAAAATAGAAAAACATCAGGAAATTATTTTCTTGTAAAATATATATAAATGGCGTGGAAAAAAATTAAAATTTTATTCATAAATTTAATTACAAATAATATATATATAAAGAAGAATATAAGAGCAATTATGGATGCTTGGATTTTATAAATGTTATGTGAATAATTTGGCATAGTGATAATTTATTTTTTATTAGTTTTTTTTATATCATTTCTATTCTATAAAGAGAAATATAAGTGTCTGAAATAGTTATTTATGATTACTCATGAGTTATTTATGTTTTAGTGCAATTTACTTGTGATTATTCTAAGCAGCGCAACTTGCTTATTCTAAATTTATAATGGTTAGCATATATTTGAATTTATCATGCTAAAATAAATCAGTATTATTTAACATAAATTTCTAAATCGTTAATTATGAGAGTAGATTTACTTACTATAAATGGAAGAAAAAGAATGCGTAAGAGATTGAAAGTGGATATCCTTTTAATATGTTAGAGATAAATCCATTATAAATTTATTCTGATAATATTGTAGGAATACATTTGATTTGGGAAAATAATTTATAATTAATTAATTAAAATATTAAAATCTTGGCAGTTAACTTTCTGGAAACCTAGACAATATGGTACTTGTTCGATAGAGAATTCAAAATTAGCTGGACTTTACTATTGGCGGTACTCCCTCTATCGTATTCCTGAAGCGAGATAACTCGACTTTAATTTGACCATTAAAAACAACTAAACAAATCACCCAAAATTAAAGTCAATTTATCTCGCTTCTGGGAATGCGATAGAGGGGTACCGCCAATAGTAAAGTCCAGCTAATTTTGAATTCTCTATCGAACAAGTACCATATTGTCTAGGTTTCCAGAAAGTTAACTGCCAAGATTTTAATATTTTAATTAATTAATTATAAATTATTTTCCCAAATCAAATGTATTCCTACAATATAATAAATATAATACGTTAATTTATAACTTACTACTAAAATTTTATTTCAAAGATTTATGCTCAATACTAAATAAGTTGAGAAAACAAAGTTAATGTTTTAGTAGAGTAAATTATATGATAAGTAGATAACACAGTGAATTAAATTTATAATAATCTTATTATTAATTTATAACATTTATTCTCAATTTAATATTCAGGAAATAATTAATAAAACTATAATGATGCCAATATCCATGGATTAAGGTTAAATTAATCACACTTCATAATCTTGCATTGAAATTCTTTTCCTGGGTTAACGTACTTTAGCAATACAATTGCAATTAATTTCCCTCAATTTGAGTTTGCCTCTCGTCCAAGTTAACTTAGTTTTTTGTTTTAACAGTTGAGATCCCCATAATTCTATGTTTAAGTGTTTTTTATATTTTAGAGATCATAAATTTAACAGTCATATGTTTGACGTAATAATAGTAATACCTTATATTATAAATATATCAAAGAACTTTATAGAGCGCGATGACCCAGATATCAACTTTAAGGATAAATTTATAATCAGATATACATATAGGAGTGTTACCTGAATATTAAATAATATATAATTTCCATGTTTATTAATCGGCATCTCACTGCTAACTCAGTCTTCATGACTTCTGTTGTTAAATCATTTTCTTTGATTGCTGGTGGTGCTATTTATGTTGTTAATTATTAATAAAATACATAACATAGGAAATTTTAATTAAGTAAAATAAATAAACTGTCATAATTTAATAATTTGTAAATACAATTACAACATATAAATAAACCCATTTTTAAAAATGGGTTTATACGAAAAAATATTTTATGTAAACCTGAATATAGGGATACCTTATCAATTATCCTTAATTTTAATTTATTTAAATCATTGCATAATAGCAAAAGAGCTGCTAGTTTAAAGTTTTGATTAACTAAAATTAGAAATTTTTAGTAATTTAATTGTAAATTTAATATTTTTTCTTATATTTTAGAGTGCGCATAATAAATGTCACAATGATGTGTTTTAAGGAATACACTTAATATTAATGAACGAAAGTTTCATAATTAGTATTTATTAAGTGAATTAAGGTAAGTCTAAAAAAAATTATTGACTTAATTCACAAAATTTTGTGTTCATTTGTATTTAAGCTAGACAGGTTTTAGTATCTCTCTTTTTATTTTATCTTCATTTTAAGTATTATTTTGAATTACGTGAGTAATTATATTCTGTTTGTTAATTGTAAATTTCAAATATTAATTACTGATCATACAGATATTATAAATTATATTTGTATTTATAAAAAGTAAAAAGGAAAGTTTATTTACAACTAATTATAAGAAATTTCTTATTTGACTGTTAATTTCATAGTATATATAATTAAATTTATATTAACATAAATTCTAGAGAAAAGAATAATGATAAGTTACTAAAGCTTAATGTGGGATTTACTTGAATAATTCAAATTAACAATTAAATTGAAGATTTCAGCAAATTCTTACCGCTTTATATTATGAGAAAATGTAAAAAACTGAATATATAATTTTATTGTGATAAAATCTATTTAACTTGAGTTAGTCTGACCATTAATTAAATTGATAAATGATTAATCTCTACTGACTTTTATCTTAAATAGTTCTTATGATAAAATACATTTAATATACGATCTGTTAACTTATCAACAACTCATATAGTGGAAATAACATCATTACACTTTACGCTATATATTCGAATGAATAAATCACTCAATAATATTATTTATATTTTCAATTTGATTTCATGCTCATTTTGAAATGATATTTATTATTTCAAGTTTATAAAGGTTGCAATGCCAGAAAGGAGGGTTTGATAAAAATCATGAACGCAGTTATTAATTTGCCAGATGCTAAAGCTAGTTGATGCTTGAGGAGTCAGTAGTAATTATCGAACTAGCCACGAACATCAAATTAATTAAATGGTCATATTAATAAATTTGAATAAATATTAATATCAAAAGTTAGGGAATAGTTTTATATTAAATATTTACTGTATTTATTCAATTGTGCATAAAGCACTAATAGCAAATTTATCATATATTAAAATTTTATTAAGAGATTTCCCTCACCAAGCAATGTATTGTCAGAAAATATCACTATGTTATTTAAGTCTTCTTTTTGATTTGTTTTTTACATGATTAGCATAAGTTTTTGTTTATTAAACAGGGGTTTAAATTATAATTTACGTTCAATTTAAATATATTATATATAAATTCATTTAATATTAATACATTTTATAAAACTTTGCCAGCATAATTTGTCAGTCAGCTAGACCTGGATTGGGTAACTAAAGCATCTTTTCCAGAATGAAAATACTTGAACTTACCCCTAAAACCAATAATTGTTCTGAATGAAATCTGAGGTATAATGTTTTTATAAAAAACTTATACCTATCTCTATTCAATAGGGAATACTGGATTGATTATTTGCATTACAAGTAATTAAACCTCTATAATGTAAATTAACCAAATGCATTGTGCTCAAAGCATTTTTTTAGCCACCAAATAGCAATTCAATCTACAATACTGCTCCTATTTCTACTGTTTTAAACCATTACACCATGAAGTTTGATTTCATTAAGTATCACAAAATCATTAATTATTTAACTGGGAATATGTTTTTAACTCATTTTATTTTGGGTTATAATTTGTGATTAAACTTAAACTGAATCACTTCACATTATTTCTACATTTAATTTGATGTTACTAATAAAATTATTTTATCAATTTAATGAAACACTAAAAATATTTTAAGCAGAAGAATAATTATATATAGATAAGGAAATTTTTTAAGTAATAATAAAATGAGACATTAAAGGTATTTAAAGCTATTACAGTAATTATAAATTTACAAGTAATAAAATTAAAATAAATATTAATTTATCCTAATCATCTTCAGTCAATAAAACAACAAATTTAAATACTTGTTTGATTATATAGTTTAATATAGAGCCCTCTATTTAATTTATACTAATATTTATAGCTAATGATATCAGGAGGACCTTAGAACACTCATTCTTAAATAAAACAAAAAGTACATTAGGATTTGATCATTAGTGGAGCTTGAAAATTATTGAAGCTTGTTAGCGAATACCCACCACTGTGCAATTTATGAGAGGCGAGAATTGAAGTAATGACTTTTTTAATAAGAAAGCTGAGGCTTTATTACAAGCATAATATTGCAAAGATGCCATCATCATTTTATGTAGAAAATGGTCTATCAAAATATTACCTCACTCTTGATTTATCAACAATTCTTAGGACTTTTTTAGCTATTTAAAGATCTATTCAAGCTTATTTGAGGTAGTACTTGCTATTTTATGCCAAGGAACCAATACTGCAAGAGTAACATTTCGTTTAATGCTGTTATTTTAAATGCAAAAAGAGAATGTGGAAGTAAATACAAAATCTTGAATCAGTAGGTTCACTAAGCGTAAATCAGTTTTCAAATTTTTGAAACTGAACAAGAAACATTTGGTCCTTCGAATTGATATAGGAGCTTTTAATGGTGATAGGTTTAATACATCTTCTGATAGTTGTTGAAACTCTCATGAATCCATTCGAGGCAGACTATAAAATACCCTTTTTTGAGCAGATTTAATATCCAGTAAACAGAAAATCGCCTCCACCATATCTATAGAATTAAGTGGAATAATAAGCAGCCATCAGAAGAAAACCACGTTAGACAAAACGGAGATGAAACTTGTGCTCATGAATTTTATACTCTCAAACCTTTCAAATGATAAAGACATGTGAAAAAGCGCATGGGCAGTTGAATTAAGATAAGTGATGAAAAATATAGACTTCAATATCTAGGCTTCTATGTCAATTATCTGAGTTGGAAAGGTAGATCGTCGTGTATTAGCGTAAGCCGCATCGAATCGAGTAGTGCCCTTGTACCTTCACAATGCAAAAAATTTTCAAGACTTCGTTTGCAATAAGGAAATTAAAAAAATCATGAAATGAACCAGATTAAATTTATTTTGATTATTTTCAAGGGTGATTAAAACTATTATAGATGAGGAAGAAAGGCTGTATAAGGTATAATGAAGGGAGTGTGAAGATAAATTACACAATAAGGACTGAAAGATTAGAAAGATAATAATAAGGTAGACCTAGAACATACATGAACAATATAAAATCACTCAACACTATATGCATGATCATAGTAATTAAGTGGAAGCTCTCTCTTAAATATTCAACAGCATCAGATATGAGTCATCAACCACTGTAACTTATCGGGTTACTTCTGCAACACCTTTAGAGTAGTGGAATATTTGTATTGATCAAAAATAGTATCAAAGAGCTGGTTGTATATACTGATAATCATAATTTCTATTATTATAGTACAAAGTTAGTATATTATTAAAATCAGCTGCTTGTTTGAAAGATTTTAAGTTTTCATTTCATTGAAACTGTTTGATTAAACTTATATTAAAATTCAAATTTAGCATTTTAAAGACTATCTATTTATTGAAATGAATATTTTACGTCATTTTAACTTATCTCCATATTTTTCTTATTCTTCTATTTACTTTTAAATATCGATCATTCACTTTTAACAATATTAATTTATTGCTTTTTATCGTCTGTAATTTAGTCTAAATTCATATTCAACATTAAAGTATTTCCCTTATTAATTAGCAGAGTCATGATTGTTTATTTAAACTAAATGCTATTTTTTACTTGACTATTAATTGACTTGATTTCTGTTGATTTTAGCTATAAACTGGTCCAAAATATAGCAAAATTTAAGGTATGATTGAAAAAAGGAAAAAGTTGCTAAATTAAAGGAGATAGATAGAATTATTTGTTAACATAAAAAATATATGAATTTGTGGGAGGGACAGTATTTTTATCGACAATATCATGCTTATATTTGTCAAGAATAATCTGGATATTTATATTGAAAATATATAGATAAAGATTGATTTCCTGAATAGTTGAACAATCTTTTAATTTAACATATCTCGTTAATTATGTCAGCTTGTCAAGTTTATCTAAAAAAAACATAAAAAATGAAATACAAATACTATAAAAATGAAAAAATTAATATTTATGATTATTACTTTAAAGTAATTATTCATTATATATAAAAGTAATTTGCCTTAAGCTAGAATTTTGCTGGATGTGATAAATCACAACAAGGAAATTGAATGATGATGCTGTATTTAGTGAGTAAAATAATTGATATTATGCTATTTATTTTTTAATTGTATTTTTTTATCTTGTTTATTTATAAATTAATGATGATAAATATCGCAAATTACAAATTTATTATTCAAATGAATAATTGCGATGCTACAAAATTTATTAAACTAATAACAATTGTTTCAACAATTTTTAAATTAAAATTAATTTAAATATGAAGTTATCATTGTATATCTACGACTTTTATTAACAATCTCATTTAATTTATCAATTATTCTTTCGAAGTATTAATATAAATTTAATAGTGTAAAATATGTAAATTAGTGATATATTTTTTAGTTAGTAATGTAAGGCAAATATTCCCCCATTAAAGTTTTATAATTACATTTGTCTACTATGAAATAGTTTTATGAATTGGAGTTAATAATAGGATGATGGTAATTAAAAACATTCAGATAGCACTATAGAAGAACTTATCACATTATAAAATACCACAATAATTTCAAAAATAGCTGATTTAACTAACAAACTCCTTAAATAGATTATTATGCCTGATAAAATAGACAGTCAATCTATAAAATTTTATCTTAAATTAAGATTTCCCAGCAAAGCAGCAAGTTTAATTTAGCAATCATTTATTCTAGAAAACATTCTTTCTCTATTTTATATAAACAATACGCTCTAACAATAAATGATCGATCGCATTCTTATAATTGTAAATTGGGACTGCATTTGTTTAATGTCTAAAAAATAAAAGCTAATATAGTCATTTTAATTACTCTAAGTTATATCATTATCTTTAGGCATTGAATAACTTTCTTAATAAATCTATAGTTAGTGGAGATAGGTACTATTAATTGTTGTTTGTTACAACCGAGATCCCCCACCAGGGGGTGCCCCATCCCCCCCATCCCCATTCCCATGCCCTCCCACCCCCATTCCCATGCCCCTCCACCCATTCCCCATGCCCCTCCCACCCCCATTAAAATATCCCATTTCATATAAAAAATCATACTATCAAAGCCTAAATCGACTCCCTTCATGACATTTCATCATCATATAGAGATACTTATATATAAAATTTCATTTAAAAATATTTTCAAAAAATTTTTCCTAATATTGATACATTTTATAATATATATATATATATTATAAGAAAATTATTCTATATTTTTTTAATAATTTTTCAGCATCAGTCATTATTTTTGTTGGCATACTACTAAAGGAAAATATTAAATTTATAAATAATTCTTATTTCTTATTTTATCATAATTCTAATAAATTAATTATTAAATGAGTTTTTGAATTTTGGGAAAAATTTACATTGATTTGATTTTACCTACATACAGATAATGTGATCATGGGTTTTTATATTAATTATTTAAACTAAATAATATTTTTGTTTAAGTTGAGTTTTCAAAACTTTTAATATTAGTAGGATTTCTTGATTATTAAAATCTTTTCAATTCAAGGAAATATTATTAATTTTAATTGTTTACTTCTAATAGATAATTATTTTATCGTATAAAATAATTATCACTAAAAAAAATATTAAATTAAATTTTGTAATTAAAAATTTATGTTATTATGGTAAAATATTGAAAATCATTTGGAAATTAAATAAAACTTCGCAGTAAAAATGTCATATTAATATATATAATTATAATAAAGATTTCACGAAAATTTAAATAAAATTTATTAATAAAAATGAGGTCGTAAACTTTCATAGCAAACTTATTATTCTATATTTAATTTAACATTAAATAATATTTTATTCTTATATAAAATATGTAAAGAAAGAATTTTTTTCTATAATGATATAAGTCTAACATAAGTGATATAACTTTAAAATAATACTTAAATATTTTTATGATTCCATTGTTGAACTAAATTATATTTATTCGTGTCTTATTGAGTTTTAAATAATTATAATTATTTAAAAATAGCTTTTATAAACTAAATATTATATATTTATAATTCAAAAAGTATTTATAATTTGATCAAATAATTATGAAAAATTTATATATATGTATCGATGTTATAATTTAAAGAATGAAAATGGCAATTTTATGATGCTTTATTGATAATTAATTTAGATGATTTATGATATATTTTTTATATCTAAGATAATTTATTAATAAAATGAAATTTTTGAAAAGTAAAGTAATATAAGAAATAATATATAAATGTTTAATGATGGTTTATATTATGTAAAAAGGAATAATATATGCTTTATCATTTAAAATTACTAATATTATTAACTGATTTATCAATAGATTAGTTTAGGTAGAATGAATTGAGATTATTATTTCAGATCAAATAAGAATTATTTATAAATTTAATATTTTCCTTTAGTAGTATGCCAACAAAAATAATGACTGATGCTGAAAAATTATTAAAAAAATATAGAATAATTTTCTTATTATATATATATATATATATATATTATAAAATGTATCAATAATAGGAAAAATTTTTTGAAAATATTTTTAAATGAAATTTTATATATAAGTATCTCTATATGATGATGAAATGTCATGAAGGGAGTCGATTTAGGCCTTGATAGTATGATTTTTCATATGAAATGGGATATTTTAATGGGTGTGGGGGGGTATGGGGAATGGGGGGATCTCGGTTGTAACAGTTGTTTATTTATTCTAAAATATTTACAAATGATGTATTTATTAAAATTAATTGTAAACATAAAGCATACATTTCTTATCACCTAAAAAAAAACTTAATAGTCTAAGCAAAGATATATAATTAAATTCATCATTAACAAACTAATTTACTGACTTAGCTTGCAAAATCTTATTATTTGAAACATAAATAACCACTTAAACAACATTCGCTTATAATTACCAATAAAATATATTTTTGGGAGGCTTCTTCCTTCCAAAAAGGAAGTTTTCTCCTCCTTTTGTATTTTCTTAAATTATACATAAAATATGTAATTTCTCAAAATATATATATCATCAATTATGACATTATTATTCATATTTATAGCTTGATAATGATTTCAAATTTTGTATTATAATCACATAAATTTTATTGAGTTTAAAATAGCTTTGCAATTCTGAAACAATGGATAAATATAAAACTAGAAAATTGATATAAATTAATATAGTTGTTTCATATATAGTCATTAATTGCAATAGTGATTTATATGTTGCTAATATTTTATTGCCAAATAAAATAATTTGATTAATGTGGACACTAGACTTCCAAAGATGAGAGAAAACTTCCGTAGGGTGCGGAAAATCTACTGTAGTAGGAAACTTCCCTCCACTCAAATATATTCAATTCAATTTCAATAAATTGATTTAAAGAGGGTATTAATACTCTTAAATTGTTTAAAATCATCTGTAAATTATCTTCCAAAAATGTAATAATAAGGAAAGAATACATAAATTTTTATTTAAATTGAGAAATTATTTTAACCTAAACTTATTCATTTAAACTTTAAAAAGTATTTAAAATCAGCATTAATATTCACATTAAATTAATAAACATACTCATTGATAATAAATGGATTTTATTATTTGTTTTAATTTATTTAATGTGTATGACTCATAAGCAATCTACATTATTATTAGAATTAATTTCCTAAATTAATTCATTTTTTTAAGGATATCATAATGTCATGTTTATGAAGTTCTTGCATTTACTGATTTATTACCAGTAGTGTATTTTATACCTTTAATTGATTTTCTTTTAGGGTTCAATTTTTTCTTTAAATTTCGCTCTTTAATTATAAAATTAAAATAAATATACAACAATTTTTGTAATACTTTGGAAATCAATAGTAACTAAATAGTAATTATGAATATTTCAAAAATTTAGAGTTAAATAAATTATCAATATTAATAGGTGTTATACTTGTTTATAAAATTATTTTAAAGATTAATGCAAGTTTTTAAGCTTACAAGGATAGTTTTGACATTAAATATAAGTTAAATTAATGATTGTTACTACCGAGATCTCCCCCCCAGGGGGTACCCCATCCCCCCTCCCACATCCCATACCCACCCCATCCCCCATTAAAATTTCTCATTTCATATCGAATTTTATATCTAAAGGGTCTAAATCGATCTCCTTCTTGACATCTCGACATCATAGACCCTATTATATATATAAAATATCATCTTGACTTCATAAACCCTATTTTTTATATATAAAATATCATTATAAATTCAAATTACTATATTTACAATTTAGTAATTTGAATCATATGAATTTTATGCTTTATCAAGTTTCAGGATGTTTGTCTACCTTATAACACTATTCCTTATGAGATATAAATTGAAAAAACTTTTTCATTAAAAAATATTTTTTTTATTTAGTACTATCATATATAAATTTTATTTTTAAAAATTTATATCCCTTAAATCAACTTCATTCGACATAATTCGGAGAAATAGTCTGATTAATTTTTTAAAGTTTTTTTTTCTTTATTCATATAAGGAAAAAAAATTGATGTATATGAATAAAGAAAAAAAAACTTTAAAAAATTAATCAGACTATTTCTCCGAATTATGTCGAATGAAGTTGATTTAAGGGATATAAATTTTTAAAAATAAAATTTATATATTATAGTATTAAATAAAAAAAAAATATTTTTTAATGAAAAAGTTTTTTCAATTTATATCTCATAAGAAATAGTGTTATAAGGTAGACAAACATCCTGAAACTTGATAAAGCATAAAATTCATATGATTCAAATTACTATATTGTAAATATAGTTATTTGAATTTATAATGATATTTTATATATAAAAAATAGGGTTTATGACGTCAAGATGATATTTTAATATATAATAGGGTCTATGATGTCGAGATGTCAAGAAGGAGATCGATTTAGACCCTTTAGATATAAAATTCGATATGAAATGAGAAATTTTAATGGGGGATGGGGTGGGTATGGGATGTGGGAGGGGGGATGGGGTACCCCCTGGGGGGAGATCTCGGTAGTAACAAATGATTATTATAAATATCGGCTATTTAAATTTAATATAAATATAGTATTATAATTTTTATTAAATAAGCATAAATCATTAAAAAATATTTAAATTTTGGTAAAACAAAGTGATTTAAACTTATTCATTATTATATACCTCTCATTAACACTAAATTCTTTTCTTTTTTTTATGCATCTACACTTATGACTATAAATATCGATGATTTGGTTCTTGCACTTTGAATTGTAATTAATTATTAAAGGATATGGATAATTCGATTAGACTTTACAAAAGATGAAATTTCTTTTCAAGAAATCTTGATATGACGCCAAGACCACTCATTAACACTAATATTTTTGCTTTCGGTTTTTTCATCTTCTCTTATGACTATAAATATCTCTTATTTTGCATTTAATTTTGTATAGCTTTATTTGTATACTCAAAATTTTGCTAATGAAAGAAAAGGATGAATTAAAATCTTTCGTCTGCTATATATTAGTATTTATCCTTATGAACTATAGTATGCTGCCAGAGTCCTTAGAATAGATTTGAGAGGGCTAGCTTGAAGATTATACGATAGAGACTAGATATGAAAATGAGGCAAAAAAGATTTGAATTTAAGGTCTGAAAACGAAGATATTTACTTGAGAGAGAACGGTAAGTAGCAATAGTTTTTAGACATGATCTCGGGAAGTAACATTCTGGAATTTACAATTAGTATGCTTGAAGCAAGTAACTGAATTGTATTTATGTAAGTAGAAAATCACACAATTAATTTTACAACCTATATCCTGAATGACTAAAGAATTTTTTATTTTAGATAACTATTTACTCAATTACTCAATACTTGTAAGCAGATATTGGATGAATTTGTAAGATGTCAAGAGTATTATACTACCAGATAGTTGCAAAGTGCAGTATGAAAAATGTATAAACTCTATGTATTTAAGGGACACCTGAGATTCATGTAATCTGGAGATGTATGACTCAATAAGGTAAATCCGAAGCCCGTTATTCATGAAGATATATTAGACCAAATAAACCTAATAGTTAGGTAATGGAATAGAATTACGCTTGCATAATATAATATACAATCTGGAGATTATATAAATATCAGAATTCGTAGATTTCATGGTTAAAACTTATGTTAATATTAAAAATTTCCTAGTTCATTTTTGCTACATCGCAGGAATTCTTATATATAAATATTCAATTAGATATAATCATTTTTCTAATTGATTGTTATTCAAAATTTTTGATTATTGAATAATTTGCAAGCATTTTACTTAATTTTTTAGATAATTAATTGTTCAGAATTGACAAATATATAAATTTACTTGTTATTTTTCAAAGATTACGCAGAAATAAAGAATTGAGGTTGATGGAATATAGTGATAACTAAACATAGGACGATTGAATGGAACTCTTAAGTAGCTAGTCATTTTGAATAGATCAAAGTATAATTTGATATAATGTATCATAATAGAGGTGACCGATTAAGTGAAATGGATGAAGAACTTATAGAAGTTGAAAAGGATCTTTTAAATCAGACACAAGATAGCAGGAAAAAATATGGACATTAACAGAGAAATTAAACTTAAAATCATATAGAGAAAATATAAGGACATGCTTATTATGGCAATGAACAAAGGATCATTCGGTCAGGAGATGGTAAAAATGAATAATGGCAAAGATAAGAAGTCTTGCTAAGAGTGAACCTAAACATAAAAGAAGACGTGCCAGGGACCTTGTAAAATGAGAAATTATAATGTATTGAATTGTACTCATGAATTCTTTCCAGATACATTATTGCATATGTAATTTACCTTAATTTATTATCTATCTAATGATTTTCTTCATAAATCTTTATATAATTATTAGTTTTACAAATAGATTGTAATTTTAATATTAGACTATTAGTTTTTTGTGAATAAATAGTAGATATTTATTTTATAATATTTAGAGAGATACAAATTTTATTAAATTTTTTTCCCAAAAAATATATTTCCTTATTCTCATTTGGATAGATCTCACAAACTATAATTACCTGTATATTATTCGTTATTTTAATTTACCTTAAGTTATTTACTACTACCACTTTTCTCTTTTCTGATATTAATGCATCATTTGTTGAATCATCTACTAGTTGAATTTCATTTCTCTTAGATTATTCTTGAATCAGAGCAAACTCATGATATTAATTACTTCTGAATTTAAATATATATTATTATATCTTTTTATTATTAGCGTGAATATCACGATTATTCACAAATTCATCATGCTGAATGAATATCAACCATCGAAATTTATTTTCACTAATCATTATCAAAGTTAAATCTTCTCATTGCTTATCTTCATATATGGCTACAATAAGCCATATATTGTTTGTAAATTTTAAATTTACTTAATTTTATTAAAATTCCTCTTTCAAACCCCAAAACATTATCTAGCTCACTTTTAATCAATTTTCGATTATAATTTAACAAAATATTTCTTAAAAACAATCTTAAATGTATTAAGTTCATAAATTCTTTTTTTACAAGTCTCTAACATTTTATAGAGCTCTAAATAATTTTTGTATTGCTTTTGTTTGTCATATGTCTGATAGTCTCTACACAACAATATTGACTCTTAAGTAGGAATATGTTGTCTATTTTAGTAATTTCTAATCAATCGCAAATTTATCTCTGCTTCAAATTTCTTTAAACTTCTTGCAACGATCTGGATGTGTGCTTGTATTTCCTGTATATACACTAGAGATTTATAGAAGTTCTACAATTTTTCACATTTCGAGGGTCAAGTTGCCTGAAATATAGCAGTTTCCATCCATTAACTTATATGTAATATATCCTTTATTAATTAATTATCTGATTATCATTAGAGACTCTCTGAATATTGAACTCTCTTCAGAATATATAATAATTTTTATTTTGCAATTGACTTTAATTATAGTTTAATTGTAAGTTAATGTGATTTGTCTGAAAATTTTTATTTATGACCCAGATATATTGAATTTAAATAATCCGACTTCCTAATTTAAATACAAATTGGTCGTTTACTTTAAAATTATTTAAAAGTGTAATTATTAAATGATAATATATAACGATATTATACTTATATAGTGTTCGAGCTTAAATCTTTTAAAAATATTGAAGTAAAATTTAACTTTTATTAAAAGGTTGAAGCTTTATCATTTGTATGAAGAAGAAATAATGAACTATAATTTAAAGTACTTTGAATTTTATATCTACATAAAGAAATTAAAAATTCATATTTTAGGTATAATTATAAATACAAATAAGATATGGGCATATATTATGAGACATCTATTATGAAATACTTATTAATAATTTATTAATAAATTATTAAAGGAATGATAGAAATGAAAATGTATATCTAGAAATAAACGTTTGATCATCATCACCGCTATTCAATGATGCCATCCTAGTTGATCTTCTTGCATTTCTAATCTCCACTTTTGGTTTCTTTGCGAATTGTTAGTATGTTCCCACTTCAACTATTGCCAGGAGTAACCCCTGTAAATAAAAATTTAGAAATTTTTTTTGTAACTTACATTAATTTTGAATAACACAGAGCTCTCTTATCAGACAATTTTCCATTATAAAATATAATTGATTAGTTTATAATTTTAATTCAGCTTATTTCAAAAATATCTTGAATATCAAAATTTCAACAAGAATTTACTTATATAAACACCAATAAAATCTAGTAAATAATACTATTTCTCGGAAATATATTGATAAAACTTCAATTATAACAATTCCTGATATTATACTCAGGATTTCTTAACTTAATATTCTGATCAAAATATTTTTTATGTAAATTTTAATATTAATAATAAAAGTCTATAAAAGTTTTAGTGAAATTATAATTTTACCTTAAAATATGCTTAATTGACCATATTACTTATATCAGTAAACCTAATTCTTTTTTAAAGTAATTTATTGATTAAAATTGACATTTTAAAATAGAAACCTAGCCATAAGTTTAAGTAAATATTATTTCGAATGTTCGAACAAATACATATTTCAAATAATAATGATAAATCGTAATAATAATAAAAAGATCGGATTGAGGTCTCTGGGGACCCCAGATCAAGTGTATATGATAATATATGAGAGTCTAGTCCTTTTCATTTCAGTTTTCTTTCATCAAGTTCTGATATAAGTACATCGATTAGACGTTTGTTATATTTATATTATTCTCTAATATTATCTATACTCTAAGATGAACTCTGTCCTTTGTGTTCACCATTTAATTGTTTCCTGTAGATTGATGAGTAGTTCAATTATTGTGTAATATTCTTTTTCTCCAACTTTGTTAAAAATTATTCCAAGTATCTGTGTGAGTTCTTACAGTAGATATGATCTAGATTTCCCATGAGGTTAGATCAGAATCTGGTCAAAATACATTAGGAGTCTATAAGCTTTGGGGTCATTACTAATTAATCCCATTCCAGGTGGGATATATCCCCATTCTTAGGGGTGTCAATTGTTATGTTGTACCATTTATCTAGTGGTTCCGTTTCTAAATCTTTGTTCTTTACAACCAATAGTAGTTTAACATGGTCTAGTCTGCTCCAGCAGACTAGACTTTTGTATATGATAAGAATCTTGAGAATATCTTTAGTGTAGACTTTCGGAGAAACTTTCCCAATCTTTTTTTTGTTCAAAGTCTAGGTCACCATATACGTTGTTTGGCACTATGAGTTGAAGCATTTTAATCATGTTGTTTATCTCAATTTCTTTGCAATGTTATTCATTAATGAAACCTTTAATTTGTTTTGTCTCTATATATTTAACTTGCCTACATATATTTATTTTTTAAATCTTTAATATTCTTTCAAAGTTTATTTATATATTAAATAATAAGTTCGTCATCGGTTTAGGTGACTGCGTCATTAATGAAAAATTACTAGATTATTCTATTTATGCACTTTAATTTTAATTTGGAAGGATAATCGGTAACTTATATTTCTTGGAAATTTTTAATTCCTCGAAATCATCTTTCATTTCTAAGTCATCATCTTAAGTCTGAGGTTTTGTAGAGATTTGTGATGTCTTGAGTTAATTTTTATATTCCTCTTCCCAGGTTTTTACTTTTTAGAGATCTTTAATTAAATGTCTTTGAATAGGGTTTGTAGGTTATGAATTATTTTATTTGTTCTTAGATATTTCTGTATTCTTATAATACCAGTTTAATATGCTGTATTTAGTAGTAACTTTGTGTGCCAGTCTGAGATATTTAACACGTGTTCAAAATTTTATGGATTTGTGAAAGCAAGAATAAGTGCTGTGGAAATAGTTTGAACCATTGTCAATTGAAATTCGATATTACTATGGAAGTTTTGGATGTGGTCTGTAGGTTGCAGTTAAACTAGCTCTTCAATTGAGGTGTGTTCGTGTTGTGAGCTTACTCTATATTTTTTGTGCGTAATATGAGTTTTTAAAATCTTTCTAAGGTCTGAACCGGTGTCACATATTTTGCTGAAGACTTCATATAATTCTGTGTCCTCTGGAAGTTTTGTTAAAACCATTTGTGAAAGTGACATTCAAAGCTTGTATAATCTGCTTTATTGAGTTTGCAGTGTTGGTTTTTAAATACTATAACCCTTGGAGAGGTCAGAGTTCAATTAAATTGCACCGTTGAGGAAGTATATCATTTCTGATTTATCGTTACTACCTAATCGAGTTTATATAAAACTTAATAATTATATTTAGATCTTATAGTTTCAATTATTAATGTTTTTGTTATTACTGCTAAAGATGACGAGCTGATCTCTATAAATATGCACTTGAACCAGAAGACTTAGAGATGAAAATTAATTTCTAAAAAACATCTCTAAAAAAAGAAGAGAAAGAATATAAAAATGGTCAGGCTTTGGTGGTTGGCACGCTGACCGGTCCAGGCAAGGGACATGACCCCAGGGACCACCTTGATGAGGCTGCGCCCAGGCTGAGTCAGGGTCCGAAGAGGCAAGTCAGGACGTGAGACGAGATGACAAGGGACAAGCCCCCCAGGAGCACCCTATGAGAGGCATGTAGGTCCAAAAGGCCAAAGTCACTCCCCCGGCTAAAGAAATACAGGGCATAAAATACTCGAAAGACATTGAATTGGAAAAACTATCGTCACCTTAAGTACTAAGTACAACTAACTAATATATATATATATATACGCTCAATAATAATAACAATAGCAGTAATAACAATAACAACAATAATTATATATTATATACTAGAGATCTTTATTTCTAGTTTTGGGGGTTACCTGTCTCACACCCCCCCACTTTTTATATAGCAAAAATAAAGGCAGTAATTATTTAATAATCCAAATTAGGGTCGAAAATCACGAATTTAATAATTAAACAACTTTTTGGAAACACTTTGAGGTAATATGACTTTGAAAAATTTATCGATTTATCATAAAAATACAAATATTAATAGTTGATTTATGATAATTTTTTGGTGAGTTTACTCCAATAAAGTTTCACTTCTTAACTTATAATTTCAATTGTACTGAAACTTGGAGTCTACATCATATTCTTATATTTGGAGTGAGAAAACATTATTATTCATAAAATAATTGATTATTCACTTTATTATATCTTAATTCAATTTTAACTAGACTCCAAGTTTCAGTACAATTAAAATTATAAGTTAAGAAGTGAAACTTTATTGGAGTAAACTCACCAAAAAATTATCATAAATCAACTATTAATATTTGTATTTTTATGATAAATCGATAAATTTTTCAAAATCATATTACCTCAAATTGTTTCCAAAAGTTTTTTTATTATTAAATTCGTGATTTTCGACCCTAATTTGGCTATTTAAATAATTGCTGCCTTTATTTTTGCTATATAAAAAGTGGGGGGGTGTGAGACAGGTAACCCCCCCTAGTTTTCATATTCACCTTACCTTAAGTTATTCATCATCATCATATTATAGTTTTAGTTTCAACATTAAATAATAAATATTAAAATATAATAAAGTACTGTGCCTATCGTCAATAAAGTTTATTCCTTTAAAATGGCAGAATAAAATTGGTAAATTATTCAATAATTTGAATATAAATTTTAAATTATTTTATTAAAACAATTTCCTGCCATTTCTGAATGACAAAACAAGTATGAATTTGAATAATAATTTAAATTATGTTATCATCAATATAATAATGAATATAATTTAACTTTCTAATAGATTATTATAATTTCTTTGATTAATAATTCGAAGTTAGAATTTATCACCAACAATTTAAATAGTAACATTAGATGATTGTAGTTGCTCAAGTTTATATTAAAATTTAAAACTTATTGGTCCTTTACAAGAAATCATTCTTATCCTAATAAAGTACGAATAATTTCAAAGATTTTAATGAATTAAGCACTATTTTAGCAGAGATTTATACACAATAGGTTCTTCGCCTTCCAAAGATTATAGATTTGTTGGGAAATTATATAAAAGCTATTTATTAAATTAAATAGAAGTTATAAAGTTATACTTTAGTTGACTGATTCATCACATCAAAGTCAAAAGTAAAAGTTATGATCACAAATATAGTTATAATTTACAAATTGGGGTATTGTTCTAATATTTATTAATATCAAGAAAGCAATCATAATAAAGCTTTGATTAACTGAATAATTTTCTAAAACAAAATATCTCTTCATAATTTACTATTTTTATTGAAGTGATATTTATAGTAAAGATGGCATTTTTCACTTTTAAAACGGAAATGTAATTCTGCTTCAAATAAAGTATATATAAGTATCTTGAACTTCAATAAATTAATGTGAACACTTATGAATTATTTCAAACTTTAAATTTTATTTTTATTACTTGTTGTGCTAATGATATATATAAAATTAACTATATTGGCTCTAATATATATCTATATATTTAATTTAGAAATCATAAGTTATCAATCTATAATAACTGCTTTTTCTATTTAGTTTAATTTGATCACCAATGATTAATTTTCTTAATTTATGTCAATCAAATTTAACATTGATTGGAATAGTTCGTATTTATAATTTAAAAGAATGTATTGGCTTACTCTTTTATTTTCACCAAATCCTTAAGTTTAATTGATAAATGTTAAAATACATTTCATCTTTTTATACGAAGTCGGGACATTATATTCCTGTAATTTCCATTATAATATTATGAATGAGGTATTTCTGATAAATAAGTCATGGTAATTTCAATAATTTTCTTATTATAAAGGATTTAAATTATCAATATCGGAAAATTAATTAGCATGCTATTAAAGATTTAGAATTTTAGAATTAATAATTTCAATTTATTTTGATAATATTTTTATATGAGAAGCATTATACTATATTTTATTTCAACTTAATATTGAATCAAAAACGAATAAAATAAATAAATTATAAATAAGCTACTAATGGTGACGACTATGTTATTTAAAATTATATTTGAATCGATTAATTATTCAATGGAATTTATATCTCATCAATAATCATTATCTTATTAGGTCTGTTTTAGTTGGTATATTTTAATTATTTATTTTATATGAATAACATCATTCAAAACTAAATATTATAATATATATTTTTATTAAAGGTATAGTAAAATGCTTAAAACTAATTTAAATTTAAATGTTAAAAAATTAAGATTATTATTTGATCAATTTCGAATGCTTTTATTTTTCATTTCCTTTCATTCGTGAATTTCTTTTATATTTTTGTAATTAATTTATAATAACTACAACGACAGATTTATGATTGTATTTATAAACTAAATTAATTACAACTGTTTCAAGTTTGTGATAAATAATAATAATAAAATTATTTATATATTATAAATATGCATAGCATTGAATGACATTAAGCTGTTACTGATAAAAATTAAATTATATTCTACTCAAAGAGAAATTATAAAGGCTTGTTTTATTGACATGTTCACTGCTGCTTTTCTTCTTCAGCAGTGCTATTTTATCCTCTAAAATCTCTAGGCAGCTGAGGTATTGGCTTGCCTCTTAATATAATTTTTATATAATATTCAATCAATCTTCTTAATTAACAGTAGTCTTATTTTTCTCAAAAAAGATTTAATATATTGAAGAGCTTACAATAAAGCCCAAAAGCGATTAAAATTTCAATATTGCAAACATGGTAAAAGGGAAATATTGCTTTAATGGCGCAATATAAACACCACTAGAAATTCCAGGAGAAATCTAAGGGAGATGGAGATTCTAAGAAGAAAAATGCCCTGAAAATGATGATATAGCAAGATCTTGATTTTCCTTCTATACTCTATTATATTTGCTAAGATATTACTGCATATTATTGACTTTAAGGATTAATTAATACATCTATTTTTTAAATAAAGGCCGTGATATTGATTGTATCCTGGTTTTTCTACATAGCTAAACATAGATTCTTCTCAGCTGCAGTGGAAGCATCTTAGAGATTTCTGATTAATGCCATTAAACTTTCCTTGGTGATAGATTTCTTTCTCTAATTACAATCTATTATAAATAAAGTGAATTGTTTTTAATAATAAATTAAAAATAATGAAAAATAATTAGAACAGAAAGATGAATGTGCATCACATTAATTGAAAGTAAATAAAAAAATATCTTTAAAATTTCTTTTTTAGTTGTCCTATTTAGTAAAACTGGAAGGCCAAAGGACAGGTGGTTCACGAAGTCACACAGAGAAAGAAACAAGGGAGCAAAATATCATTGATGAAGAGTAAGATGAAGAGGATGAAGATAATGAAACTGCTTTTTTAGATATACATTTTTCATTATTACTATTGCTATTTTTATTAATTAATTATTAAAAACAATCCACTTCATTCATGAAAAATCGTAAATAGATCCAGTGATGACTTTTTAAGCAGTCCAATATTTATTCAAAATATGCTAGGATAGCGATAACGATCTTTCAAACTAACTCTTACTATCATCATCCTAGACTATTTACATCTTCTAATATTTCACTAAATGATGAATTTAAACTTTAGTTGAGATCAAATCAGGTATTTATTTCAATTGGAATAAATGCTTTTCCTCTTCTTCCTATATTCTTGTAGAATTACAACATTAGTATTTTTTATGAGATTTCAATAAATCGAATTCATAGCTTTTTATTAAGGCAATTTTTCATAAATTTCACTTTATCTCTTCTTAATAAGCCACAATCCTAATTATAAGTTGATATAACTAGAGAAATGCTTTCTACTATTGACTGCAAAATGTTCTAATTATATCTGCTTCTCTGCTGAGACAAAGTCTTATAATAACAGGATCATATTAATAATAATATAAATATTGGCATTCTTATATACAATCAAAACCCCAAAACCCCTTAATGAGGTTTATAAGTGCTTTGATTTGTAGGGAATTTGTTAGGGGCTGGGTTATTTATTAAATGCGAGACAAAAATAGCAAGCTTTTGGGGTCTATTTATGATGAAGAGTACATAGATTTAGTGTTTAAACTGCGATATGGAGTTGATATATACAGTGAATAAATCAAACCAGTACTAAACTATAAGTCTATTGTGCTACTCTTATAGCGACGTCCGTCAACTGTTCGTTCCCGTTGTCTTATAGCACTATAATTAAAGAAATAGTAGCTAAATTCTTAGCCTAAGAGGTAGTCAAAGTTTCTATAGAAGCATATTGACTATCTTATTAATGATACAACTTTGAAGTATTGGGCTCACTTCTCTTTAGACCAACGAGCTACTATGTTTCATCGCCAGTTCCCTGAGTTGAAGATCTCTGCTTAGTCTATAGCCAACATCTATGAACGAAATGGTATTTCTTACAAAGGTGTTAATCTTATCAAGAGAGTGATTGATTTCACTCTGCCATTTTACATCAATAACCTAAATTATATTTATAATTAAATGCAGAGAGCTATTACTAATAATATTAAGTTTATACATGCTGACGAGGCTGTGTTTACCTTCGACACTTTTATCTAGAAATCTTGGTATAAGAGGCATAGTAATATAGAAGTATATGACTAGAAAGTCAAGGTATAAACAATGCCAATTCTAGGAGGTATTAGCGAGGATGCTGGTTTAGAAACTTATGTTATTCATCCTCGCTCTATTAAGACAGAGCAGTATATTAAGTTCTTAGAGCAGCTGAGAGAGAAGTACCCTGAATAAGAGATTATACTATTCGTTGGTAATCTTTCTGTTCATAATACTAAAGAAGCAAGGAAGAGTTATGAACAACTTAGAATAACGCCAGTGTTCAACGTACCTTACAGTCCATAGTTTAATGGAATTGAGTTCTACTGGGGTATATTAAAAGGCCATTACAAGAAACTGCTGCTATACCACTTGATGCATGACCTACCTATCGATACAGTAGACTTTATTAAAAGGTCAGCGAAGAGAGTAATAATTTATTGGCTTAAAAGTGTGCGAAAGAAGGGAGAGTGAATGTATATAAATAAGTTTTGTAGTTGAGTTAATGAATATATAAGTCACATTTAGAATTCTTTAGAGGGAGCTGGCTTCTCTTTCTTTTCTTCTACTCTTGCTTCCCTCCTCCAAGGTTTCTTCTCTTGCTGCCAGCTCCAGCATCTATGTTCATTTACTCTGGAGGCTAAATA